>RJWJ010042385.1:0-13075 GCA_004363605.1 Indri indri | reverse complement strand
GGTGAGCGCCGGGGGCGGGGGGGAGACGGGGCCTGGCGAGCGCTGGCCGTGGGCGCTGAGCTGAACGCCGACGCGAGCCCTCGTCCGGTCCCGCCAGGTGCAGGTGAGGAAACTGAGGCCCAGGGAGGAAGGAGTGGTCCAAGGTCCAGCGACTGCGGGGCTCGGGGCAGGGTGCGGAGGGCCACCTGGTGGGGTCTAACCCGGTGGTTCCCAGCGGGGCGGCTTTGCCCCGGGGGACACGGAACCGAGTTTGGAGACTCGATTGGTCGTCACACCTGGGGAGGCAGCAGTCCGGCTGCAAAGAATCGTTCCCGCCACAGCGCTGGTTAAATGCTTAGGAGCGATAAATCAAGCCACCAAACGTTAAGATATGTCCTATTCTTCTTCTCTGATGCCATCGTGAGACCCGAGGCGCCTCGCGGTTGAGATTCGGGATTCTGAGCCCTCGGCCCCCACCCGCAAAGCCCTGTCGTCCCGGGCGCTGATTCTGCCGTCGGCCTCTTTGTAAAGGGTTTTCTTAGGAAATGATTTAAGTGAGCTTCCCTGTGGGCGATAACCTTGCGTGAACTCGGTAAGCGGCAGAAGCAGAGAGGGCAGTTGGAGGGCGGTCGCAGGTGGATCTCGTCCAGGGATTCGGTAAATCCGTGTGCCCGGATGTTAGTGCGGCCACGTTTCTTTGCGGACGTGGCACGTCCGGTCACTTCACTGGCCCCACTGACACACAGGACCCAGGGCCGCCGTCCCGCCCCTCCCGCCCCTGCAGGGTGATGTGCTGGCGTCGGGGCCTGGGGGACATCCCGGGGGAGGCGGATGAGGTCGCAGGTCAGAGGTGGGCAGGAGGAGGGAACAGTCTTTGGCCTCACGAGACCTTGGAGAAACTGAGTCGCTGGGCCCCACAGGGCTGCTTTTTAATATACGTGTTGAACACAGTTTTTAAACATTAAATACATGCTTTTATGCGTTTACTTGTGTAAAATCAGGTAATGTCTAACCCAGAAACTCCAACTGGGTTTTCTAGATTCAGTGACCTGAAATTTGGCTGAAAAACGTGAAGAACATGCTCCTTGCTGAGTAAACCTGAGTGGCCCAGCTGGGTTCACAGGTTCCGGAGCATGAGCCTGTCTGCAGGTCCGAGGGAGCCGGGGCTGTGTTGTCGCATTTCCAGACCGTCTGCAGGCGCTGCTGCGGCTGCTGGTTCCAGACGTCCCTGAAAGGGGACACCGGAGACACACAGAGCCGCCGGGGCTCGGCCGTGACCCCCCACCAAGGCACACTTCAGGGGCATCGTTCAAATTCTGCGTTGTTTGTACTTTTCTTGCATTTCAGGCCTCAGCTGCAAACTTGTGGTCACTGTTCGCCGTCACTAAGAGATAACGGTGTCCTTTTGCGTTGACTTATCTTCCCACGGTTTTGTTACACTGCATTGATGGTTCTTTAATGGAATCTTTTAACCTGGAGTCTTCAATTAGGAATATTCATGCCAGCCCACAGTATTTGTTCAAAAGTCGTTGGCAAAAAAACACAACAGGATTTCATATTTTTATCTTTTAAGAACTGAATGGATCCGGTCAGATGTCTTCAACTGAGAACGGATGGGAGGGCGGGAAGGGACTTTTGCCCTCGCATGAGGCCGATGTCTCCAATAATGACCTTGAAAAGAAACAGAGGTCATCGATCTCAGGAGAGACCCGTGAATCCTTCGGCAGGGCAGGTGGATCGATTCACCCAGGTGGGTTTCTGTCGTCAAAACTAGTCATCCTGTGGGGCGAGGACCCAGCAGTGAGCAGGGCGGCTCCGCCAAAGCCCAGGGCGAATCAGACAGGCAACGCAAAGTCTGCGCACGGGGTCCACAGAGGCAGAGTGAGCCGCGCAAACCCCACTGGGACAGACGACAGACCGGATGCTTAACGTGAATTGCGGCTAAAACCATCCAAGAGGCCTCATGGAGGAGGTGGTGTCTGAGCTTGGACTCGGGACATGGGAGAGTCTGCAGGAGAAGGAAAGAACCTTCCAAGCAGAGGGAACAGCATGTGTGCTGGCCCAGAGGTGAGAGTGGGACTCGATCCCGAGGCAGGAAGGAGCCGTCAGACATTCTGGGCAGAAAGTGCCAGAGTTCGGGTCAGTCTCGGGAAGCTCAGCCCCCCTGCCCGTGGCCGGCGGCTGTACCAGCATGCAGGGACCGCGGGGCCCCGGCCAGCGTGGCGCCCGGCACGCATCTTGTCCTGCCAGTGGGCAGGAGTGTGTCTGAGCGCCCTTCCCTGGGCCTCGTGGGGCGGGGCGACAAAAGGCTTGTTCGTGCACCCGGAGGAGAAAGTACCGAAGAGTAAGGGACTCCCCGTCACAGTGAGAACCCAAGTGACCCTTTGTCAGAAACATCGAGGAGGAGAGTTTAATTCGATGCCCTTTAAGATGTCCTCCGGCTCCGGGTAGTGGCACCGTGGATGTGATTTGCCACGGTGCCTGCGGGGCGGTGTCCGCGTCTGCCTGGAACAGAGACAAGCCCTCCATGGGACGCTCACTTCCAGATGCCCTCTCCTCAGGCGGCCTCTCCTCTTGTCCCCCGACGCTGCTTGTCCCTTTCTCCATGACGGGCCCAAGCTCAGCCTTCGCCCGTCTTAGCAGCCTGGCGGATCCTCGAGACCCGCGGGGCACAGATCACAGTCCTCAGAAAAGGCCGACTCAGGAAGGGTCCCCGCCCCTCCCAGGTGCTGGGGGATCAGGGGAGGGTTTGTAAAAAGTGTCCCCACGCGGCCGGCGCAGCCCAGGTGCTCCACCGTGGTGCACGTCGCGAGGTCTAAGAGGCAGGAGCACGAGCCACTCGTTTCGCAAAGCCAGCGTCACCTTATCAAAGCCAGGCAAGATGTCACCAGAAAGGAAAACTCCAGACCGGTAGCTTTCCTGAGCGTAGGTGAAAACATGGAAGTGAATCCAACGGCGTTATCGGAAGGTGACAATCTGTCCGACCGTGCGGGGCCATCTCGGGCGTGTCAGGCTGGTCTGACCCTGAGAATCAGCGTCACTTACCCTGCCATCTCGCATGTTAAATAGCAAGGCCTGAGGGTCACGTCGGTGGTGCGCGTCTGACGTGGGCGGCTGCTCCCGGTGCAGGGCGGAGACCCCTCCTCCCCCAGGGGCCGGGGTCGGGGGGAAGAGTCAGAAAATGACGTGACGTCATCCTCACTCCAGTGTACGGTCACGGGCAGCACAAGGGCCACTGTCTCGGCGTCTGTGGGAGCACGAGGAGCAGCCGGAGTTACTTCGTGTCAACCTCGGGACAACCCAGCGCTTCGCAGGACTGGGCGCTCCGGCCTGCGCTTCTCACCCCACGAGGCTGGCGCAGAGAGGTGGGGGGCCGCGCGCAGGGGCGCACAGTGAGCAGGAGCAGCTGGGAGTGTCGCCTAGACCTGCGTCATGGCCAGGCTCACGCTTCCCCTGCCGCCTGTTACGTAACGGGCGGGTTCCTCTCCACCAACCTGACCAGTGTGGCTCATCGCGCAGGTCTCGGCGCCCACCCACCGCTAGAGACGGTCCCCTGCGCGAGCCTGGCCTCCCCACTGCTGAGTGCTGCGGGGCAGGACCCAGGAAACGGACCTCCCTGGTGTCCCCGCCTCGGACCCAGCGCAGAGGTCTGTGTGCCAGAAGCCAGGCCGGAGGCTGCGGCTCCCGTGCCGGAAAGCTCCGCGCACGCAGCTCTCCTCGGTTTGCCGTCAGGCTGAGGCGCACAGCACGGTAGAAGCCTGATGCTAATTTGGTGACTTAATTTACAGGCTCACGACAGGACGTCCTCGGGAAGAGAGAGGCCTCTGCCCACGGTGGCACCTGCGTGCAGGACAGGGCAGAGCTGGGAGGGTTAACTGTGCTTCTCCAGCGGGGGACAAGACCTTTGAAACAAACGCCGCGGCGCGCTTTGCGTGGCCGAGACAGTGGCTTCTAGACTCGGGCTATTTCCTTCAATGAACACCGTGCCCAGTGCCACGTGTGGGAGCCACAGGTGTGGCCCTGTGGCCAGAGCCCTCCCGTCCGGTGCCAGGTGCCTGCTCCAACCTGCAGTGGCCGCCCCGAGGGTGGAGGGAACGATGAGACTCGGTGGGGATCGCGCCGCCATCGACGCGTCCCGTCTGCAGGGCTGGGGAGTGACTGGCAAAGCACGAGGGTCCCACTCACAGTAGCAGCAAAAATGTAAATCATCTAGGAGCAAACGCAGGACCCGTGTGCTGAGCAAAACCAGAGACGTCAGAGGCAGAGACGTCCCGGCACCCTGGACGGGATGATGCCGTGTTGCAGAGTGTCACTTTCACCTGGAATGTTCTGTAGATTCAGTATAATTCCAATCCCAGCGCGGCCTAGCACAGCGAGTTTGGAGTTCAGGGAAGGAACGAACACGTACCAATGACGATGTTCTGGGGGAAGAACGGCGGCGGAAGGCACGTTCCCTGCCTGTGTTCAAATGCGTCGTGAAGGTTTCTGAACGCAGAGGAATGAGAACAGCCCGAGACGGATGCCAGAGCAGACCGGGGGTCAACGACAAGACACAGAGTCCAGGAACGGACTCAGGAATATACGAGCATTTAGCTACTACATAAAAAACGCCTAGGAAATGGCATATTTGGTTACCGGAGCTGGGCAGGTGGCTGAGGAAACCGAGGGAAAGGTCGCATCCATGTCCCTTGTCCACGTGTGACGCCAAAGTAAAGACCACTTGGTGGTCACGTGTTCACACGTGGGTGAGACGGTGGCGCACGGGTGGGCGTCTGCAGGCTGGGAGTGGGGAAAGGACTGCCCACGCCCCGGGTGGCGGGAAACCGTACGTGCCTCCCGGGGCAAAGTGCAAGGACTTCAGCACCACACCAAACCCCAAATCCGTGGTCAAACGCCGAGCAAAATCGTCCACAGCATGTACGCCAGACTGTGCTTCATACCGAGCCATCCGGAGTCAGTAAGAGAGAAAGCGGCAAGTGGACGTGAGCAGGCAGCCCCCAGAGAAGGACCACAGATGGCCAACACGCAGGGAAAATGTTCAACCAACACACCAACAATGGTTTTAAAAAACAAATCAAGTCAAAACGAGATCATTTTTTTTCTTATTGGATGGGTAACAATGGCAATTTCGGAGAAGAAGGATTACAGGTAAAATTCTCAGAGTCTACACTGGCCATGGAGGCTCCATCAACTCTGTCTGTATAATTCTAGCTTACGACGTTCCTGATATGCTGCTGCACAAGCCTGTGCGGTACTGGAACACGTGCAAACATCCTGCGCAGCCGTTTGCCAGAGCTGCCTGGGAATGGCCTCCCTGCGTCTCGCTGCGGCGGGGCTCACGGTCACCTAGGGGTTGCTAGATATGTGCGAAGATCCTGGTCTGGCTCCCGTGAGAGCCCCTGGCAGCCCCTGCGATCCACCGTAGGTCGATGTTCTTCTCTCTGCACCCTGAGTCGGTCTTGCACTATTGAACGTTTTGAAGCCTCTTCACACATGGACGACCAGTGTTCTTGAAACTGGCGCCTGTTCATCCACTGAACAAGTGGCGTGGGTCAGGGCCGGGGGAGCCAGCCTTGCTGGGTCACTAGTGCGTTGCCAGCGTCACTAGTGCATTGCCGGGGTCACTACTGCGTTGCCGGGGTCACTACTGCGTTGTGGGTCACTACTGCGTTGCCGGGTCACTACTGCGTTGTGGGTCACTAGTGTGTTGCCGGGGTCACTAGTGCGTTGCCGGGGTCACTACTGCGTTGCCGGGTCACTACTGCGTTGTGGGTCACTAGTGTGTTGCCGGGGTCACTACTGCGTTGCCGGGGTCACTACTGCGTTGTGGGTCACTACTGCGTTGCCGGGTCACTACTGCGTTGTGGGTCACTAGTGTGTTGCCGGGGTCACTAGTGCGTTGCCGGGGTCACTACTGCGTTGCCGGGTCACTACTGCGTTGTGGGTCACTAGTGCGTTGCCGGGGTCACTAGTGCGTTGCGGGTCACTACTGCGTTGCGGGTCACTACTGCGTTGCCGGGTCACTAGTGCGTTGCGGGTCACTACTGCGTTGCCGGGGTCACTAGTGCGTTGCTGGGGTCACTACTGCGTTGCCAGGTCACTAGTGCGTTGCGGGTCACTACTGCGTTGCCGGGTCACTAGCGTGTTGCCACACCTGAGGGACTTTCTCTTGGGACTTCGGGGGGTGACAGGTGATTCACAGTGGTGGGATCCACACTCAGAAATGCGAACTCAGGCCGTTTTCTCTGCTTAGATTTTGGTTTAATCACCACTGTTTTCAGTCTAAGTTTTCTTTTCCTTCTGCGCATCCTGAGGAATACGGCGCAGTTACCGGCTTTGCTTGTCAGCCTGGAGGTGTCGCGTGTGTGTGTGTGTGTGTGTGTGTGTGTGTGTGTGTGTGTGTCTCCCCCCCACCCCCCCTTGCAGCTGACCCTCCGTCCCCCTTCCTCCCGCCCTCCCTGCTTCTCTGCGGAGGGGCTGCACGAGCTCTCACCTCTCGGAGCCCCCGCCCACTGGGCCCTGTCCTGCCGCCGCGGCCCCCTCTCTGCCCACCCCGCGCCTTCCACTCCCGGCTCTTGTGCCGAGACGGCGACCCCGGCGGGGGTCGGGGGCATCTGATGTGGCAAAGACAGGGAAGAGAACGTTCCGGGAGAAGGAATGGCAGTCCCAGGGAATAGCTGTCCCTCTCTGGGCCCAGTTTCCTATCCACACATGGGTCCGCTACCAAGTCCCCAGACGTGGGGTCTCCAGGGTGGCAGAGCCGGGAGCCGGGCGGTGGGCGAGGAGGGGCAGGGAGGGCGTTCGGGAGGGAGGAAGGGGCAGCCTGCCGGAGGCGGCCTCGCCCTGGCGTTCTCCGGTGCTCGCAGCTTGTCCTGGACAGGAGACCCCGGGCTGTGCTCTGGGACCAGCCGCCTGGCGGGGGGCAGTGGGTGGGGCGGGGCCAAGGCAGGCGTGGCTGCTGGGGGTGCTCAGAGGCCCCTCGCGCAGGGCTGCGCTGCCCCTGAGGACAGTGGTCCTGCTCGGCACGCGGCCACAAGGCGGGGGACCCCGGGCGTTTTGGCTTCCCTGACTTGGCGTCCCCAGAAAGCGGGGAGCCAGCGCTTGCTGAGCGTCCTCCACGCCCCGGGCACGCGAGTCCTCCCAGTCCTGTCACCTGCGTATTTTGCACAGAAGGACGTGAGGCCTAGAGGTGACAGGCGTCTTGCTCAAGGCCACACAGCCAGGAAGGGGCGTGAGGCGGCTTCGAGCCCCGGCCTGTGTGAGCAACCCCAGCTCTTTCCACATCGACAGTGGCCCTTACCCGCATTCCCCAGAGCCCTGGGTCCCCCCGACACTGCAGGGCCCTGAGCAGGTGGGGGCTTTGGAGACACGGAGCCACCCAAGATCAGTGCCCACCTGGGCCACCCCCATGCTGCCATGATGCTCCATCACCGTCTGGAAATGCTCGGTGATTCTCCGTGGGGGCCTGCATTCCCATTGGCACCGGGCACCCCAAATTGTTAGTATATCGTCCCTCCTGCTGGCAGGGTTTCTCGTGGGTCCTGCTGGAGGAGAGGTTTGCGGCGACGAGTCTCACGGGAGGTTTGGGGCACGGCCGTCCCCGGGAGCAGGAAGTCCCGGCCAGAGCTCACGCTGCGCTTTCTGTTTCAGCGAGACCATCATGTTCCTGCACCAGATCTTCTACCAGGGCCTGAAGGCCCGCATCTCCAGCTGGCCCACGCTGGTCCTGGGTGAGTAGCCGGCCCCGTGCAGGCCCAGGGAGGCCCACTCCACGGCCACCCCGCGGCTGGGGACATCGTGTCCTCCGGGGCACCGTGGAGTGTCCCCCTCGAACCACAGCGTCTCTCGGGGGGCAGAAAGAAGGAGACGCGTTGGCAAGAGCTTTGTTTCTAGGAGGAAGTGATGTATTTTTAGATTCTCATCCCCTTTTCCCTTTTAAAAAGAATGTAAACGCATCCATCTGAGAAAATTTGAGAACCCAGAAAAGTAGAAAAACGTTTAAAAATATCAGCCATAGTTCTGCTTCCCAAAGATAACCACTATAAACACTGCGGTGTGTTTTCTCCCAGTTTTTTTTTTTTATGCACAGAGCTTGTGTTTTTTTCCCATTTTACGTAATTGCAAACATACCGAATATAGAATCTGAATCTTCCGTGTGTTGTTTTTTGCTTTTACGTAACATCACAGCACAAGCGTTTTCTCGCGCCAAAGCGTGCTTTCCGATCACCACGTGTGACGCTCCGGTGTTCCGTGGACGTCCCGTTACCGACCCAGCCGTCCCCCACGCTTGGCTCTTAGGGCTGTTCTGGTTTCGATGTCATTAGAAATAATCGTCTCTGCGCAGAAGTTTTCTCCATGTCAGAGACCGTTTCCTGGGGACGGTTTCCAAACGTAGAACCACTAAACAAAGCGTCAAGCGTACGGGCGCAGGAAACGCTCGTGCTTCGCGCCTGCCGCCCAGTCGCGCTCCAAGAGCTGCGCGGCTCTCGGTACCTCCTGCGCCTCCCCTCCCCCGCATGTCCTGTCTTCCCACTCCCCTAGTGTGGTGGATAAGGCGGGTGTTGGTGTCTCCTCCTCCGCGGAGGCGAGGAGGCCGGTGCAGGGAGCTGCAGGGTCGAGGCCGCGCGGTGGAGGCCGCAGAGCCAGACCCGCCCTCCGGCGCCGGCTCCGGGTGGGGGGCGCGGGGTCCCCCCGCCGCCCGCTGACCGCCGCCTGCTTCCAGCCGACCTGTTCGACATCCTGCTGCCCATGCTCAACATCTACCAGGAGTTCGTGCGCAACCACCAGTACAGCCTGCAGATCCTGGCGCACTGCAAGCAGAACCGCGACTTCGACAAGCTGCTGAAGCACTATGAGGCCAAGCCCGACTGCGAGGAGAGGACGCTGGAGACCTTCCTCACCTACCCCATGTTCCAGGTGGCCGCCCGCCCGCCGGGGCACATGCGGAGGGGGGCTGCTCGAGGGGCCTCAGGGCCAGGCCTGCCCCTGGGGGTGCAGAGCAGGCCGACCGTGGGCCCGTCCCCCCACAGGACAGACGGCCGGGCAGGCGAGGGGGCCGTTCCCTCCCGCTCCTGAGCCCACCCCAGGCCCTGCCTCTGGCCAGAGCAGAGCCCCAGACAAGACCCTTGGAAGAGCTTCGGTTAGGGGGAGTCCGTGACCAAAAGGGCAGAACCACCGCCTCCCTGCTCCCTCCCTGTACCCGCCTCCCTGACTCTGCCTTCCTGCCTGTGCCCGCTGCCCGCAGATCCCCAGGTACATCCTGACACTCCACGAGCTCCTGGCCCACACGCCCCACGAGCACGTTGAGCGCAACAGCCTGGACTACGCCAAGTCCAAACTGGAAGAGCTGTCCAGGTGAGCGCTGGCTCTCGGCGCGCCCCGGCCGGTGGACAGGGTGGGGCTGAGGACACCCGTGTCCAGGAGTTTGCCCCCCAGGCAGAGCTGGTTTCAGGCTGGGGTGTAGGGGGCACAGCCTGCCCCGCCTCGAAGCAGAGGCCCCTGGCACAGTCCTGGGGGCTACGGCTCAGGCCAGGTGCGGGAGGGACTGGTGCGGGCAGCGGCTGTCCTGGCTCCGGTGGGGTCTGAGGAAGGGCCTGGGCTCTCGGGGGCCCATCTCTCAGGACGGGGAGCTGCCTGGGCCTCCCCGACACCCTCTGCCCGTCCCCTCCGTCCCCCAGTCTCAGCGAGTCAAAGCCTGTGGCTACAGGAGCCCCCAACAGGGTGCTGTGGGAGCAGCCCCAGGCGCCCAGGCTCCAGGCGACAGCGGGTGGTGACAGCGGGTGGTGACAGCGGGTGGAGACAGCAGGTGGCTAGCCCGTGGCTCGTCCAATTCCAGAGGCCCCAGTCGTCTAGTCAGGGCCCCTCACCCGGCCCCCGTTGCCCAGAGGAAACTTCCTCCACGAGGGCAGAAGCAGAGGGGCCGGGCTCGGCCTGCGCAGGGGGTGCGGCGGGGCCAGGAGGAGGCGCAGAGTCAGGGGCATTTTGAAGGTGGATTTTCTGACGGATTCGGATTCGATGTGGGAGTGAGAGGCTGGAGTCAAGGGTGATTCCAGAATTTCCCGCTGAGCTGCGGGAGGGTGAGGTGCCGTCGCGGGGAAGGAGAAGACTGCGGGGCGGGAGGCAGGAGCCTTCCCCCGTGTTGAACTTGAGCTGCCGATGGGACGTCCAAGCGGAAATGACAGGAAGGGGCGTTTTTGACTCTGGAGTTGGGGGAGAGAGGAATTCGGGCGTCCTCAGCCTGGAGGCGGTACCGAAGCCCCGGCACTGGTGCGTTCACCCAGGCGGTGAGCCGGGCAGGAAAGGAGTGTCCACCGCGTGGGGACCGGGAGATGGGTGGGGCCTCGCGGTCGGAGACGGCTGTGGAGGCTGCAAGGGCGGTCGGCCTGCGGCCCTGGGTCCAGCCCTGGCCCCGCCGGGCCCTGCCAAGCGCTCGGTGCCCCGAGAGGCCCCTGAAGCCTGGGAGGGCAGCCTGTCGGGCCGCGGCTCCCGGCGGTGCAGAGGGAGAACCAGGCTGGACCACGGCGGGTACAGGCTGCCCGACCCTCGCACGGCCCGGCCGAGTTGCAGACCCCAGAGTGGAGAATCGGGGCAGGATGTCGGCAGGGGCACGGCAGGGCTATGAGACCGCGGGGGTGGGGACGCGCCAGTCCTCCCGTGCCCAGAGAGCCGAGTCCCGCACACTCTTCCCCGGGGAGACGGTCTGGGGCTCTGCAGGGCGGTGGGGCTGCTGGTCCCCGGGCTGCCCCGTCCCGGCGCACACAGGTGCAGGTGGCACATGGGCCAAGGTGTCTGGCCCAAGACCTCGTCCCCTTTCTCAGGCGCGGCGTATTCTCCCTTTCTCCCACACGGCCTCCTGGGCCTGGCCCTGAGCCCGGCCCCGGGGACACAGAAGGTTTTCCTGTCACCGTGACAGCAGCCCCTCATCCTCCTCTCGCCCTGCTGGCCTGGCAGGAGCCGTCAGACGGCCAACCCCGCCCTGGGCTGTGCTCACAAGCACCCGTCGTCCCCCCGGGGACTGGGCCTCGCCCCCTTTTATCCCGGACCCGTGTTCTGCGCTCACTGGTGACCCAAGGTGATCATGGTGGTCTCCGGGTTCCCAGGCGCCCCGGGCCCTGGGCCCTCCCGGAGCTCCCCACACTCCCCCACGTGGGCATGTGGGTCCCCGGCACAAACCCCGCCCCAGGGCTAGAACTATCCTGAGAAGCCATACTTTGCACGTCTACCAGGAGAACTAGTTTTGTTACTTAAGAATTACCCCTTGTGTTTTAGCAAACGCAACCCTCCCCGCAAATCCAGGGAGCCGGCACCGGGCTGCACCTGGGCTTCCGGAAGAGCATTGCTGGGAGGAGAGGGGAAGCTGAGGCTGCCGAGGGAGGGACTGTACCCACGAGCCCTCGGCTGTTTACTAATGTGCTCGTCCAGTGAGTTTAAGCCTAAAACATGTGTCCTGAACCAGAAAAAAATGATGGCGATACTTTTGCAACCGACGACAGCAGCGGCGACCATCGACATCCTTTATCCGAGCACCTGCCGTGTCCCGGGGTGGCCTCGAGACTCCATGTTCCGTCTTCACCCCACGTTCTGCAGACAAGGAAGCCCAGGGTCAGGGCTGAGGGACTCGCTCGGTGTCTGGCGGCAGATCCAGCTCAGGCGCCATTAGGGGTTTGATGGAGCGATGTCTGTGAGGACTTTGAGCCCCCGCTGGGGGTCTTGGAGGTAGAAATTCAGGCGTCAGTCGTGAATAAAGGGCTTTGTGCTTTTCTGGGAGCACCTGGGGCGTTTTTTCCAGAGGCCCCCTCCCCCACCCCTGCCAAATTCCCGCTGCTTTCCCGAGACTGCCGGAAACCACCGGGCAAAGCCAGCAGCTCACACCCGCCTTTCCCGCTGCGCGGCTTCTGAAAGGCGGGTAAATGGTGCCACCTGTTGGAGAGGGCGGCGTTGCGGCAGGACAGGTGTGGACGGGAGTCACCCATGTTGCTTCCTGGGGCGCAGCCTGTGGGACAGACGGAGCCAGAGCCAGGGCCCCGCACAAGGACGCAGCAAGTTTGGATCTGGAGAGTGTTGGGGGGCGGTGGGGACGGGGAGGGGACGGCCAGTGCAGAGGCCCTGAGGCAGGCACGAGCCCTGTGTGGGGCCAGCAGGTTAACAAGTGGGGGTCTCCCGCACCCCCTCCCCCTGCGCCGCGGCTGGACCTGCGTCCCTGCTCCTCCCGGCTCGGACCTGGAGATCCGACAGACCAGTCCCGGCTGCCGCCTTCCCGTCCCTTCCCTCCTTTCTGTTTTTCCCCAAAATGCGAGCACTTGCTCCGCGGGGCTGAGAAAGCTGAAACGAGACTCCCGTGGTGTGGCCGGTGTGTGGTGCGCTCGGTGGACACGTTCCCTCCCTTTCAGGCCTACGGGCCCCACCTGGAGCCGGGGTGCTGGGGCTGCTCCCTAGGTCTGGCCGGGACCCCCGAGTCGCCTCCCCGGGGCGGGGGTGGGGGGGGTGCCGCCGCGGCAGCGCCTGTCCTGTCCCGCAGGGTGATGCATGACGAGGTGAGCGAGACGGAGAACATCCGCAAGAACCTGGCCATCGAGCGCATGATCACCGAGGGCTGCGAGATCCTGCTGGACACCAGCCAGACCTTCGTGCGGCAAGGTGCGCCACCCCGCGACGCCACTGCCCCCGTCGGCGTCTGCGCAGACGGATGCAGATGTTCCTGGTTTCACAGGGTCCTTCCCTCCAGGTGTAGATGGGACCTCGCCCGGGCAGCCCTGGCGTGTCTGTCCCACGTCCAGTAAACACGTGTCCTTTGGGGGGGATGTGGGGTGGGGTGGGGGGAAAGGCGGCGCTTGGCACCACCTGTGTCTGAGGGGAGGCCGGGCCGTCCCTTTGGCCTTGCTCAGCACCTCTGCCCCTCGGGGGACGCCGCGGTCACGGTGGCTCTCACGCTAGAAGGCCTTTGCCACCTTCAGCCGCAGCGCAGCTCAGGGGCGGTGTCGGAGAGGCGCAGCCCTGAGTGGGGGACCCTCTGCGGCTCAGGGGACCAACGTCCCACTCAGGGACGCCAGGGCTGCGACGCGTTTGGCGTCCGCCACATCCAACCTCCACGCGCTGC
>RJWJ010042384.1:0-13076 GCA_004363605.1 Indri indri | reverse complement strand
GTCCCCCACAGTTAGAGCCAATGAATGAAAGAGGTCTCCCTTAGCCATGCCTTGATAACAAAAATCCCCAACTGTTTCAAAATAGAAATTATTTAGCTCTGATTTTACGTAAGTTTGAAAATACCAAGATGATTTATTTCTTACAAGGCCATTTGAAAACTGAGAGATAGAAACAGAGCTTTTTTCCTATCTTCCAGTAACCTACAGTAATTTAATCTATAGAGACAAGATTTGACATATTTACATTGTCATAGATACTTATAAATTAGTCACATGGCTTTTTTATTTTCCCCCTCCAATCTATAGGTTTTTCTTTATCTCATATATTGGTTCCTGGAAAGAATACATTTTTCTCAAAAATCCAAAAATCCAAGAAAACAGCTTAAAGTTTCTTGTCCCCTAAGGTTTAGAATTTGCCTGAATGCCTTTGCCTAATGCAGACATCCACGTTGGAACTGGTGCTTGTAGTGTTTGAAGGCTAATTTTAAAGAGAGGGGAAGGCAGATTCAGTCCTCAGGGACACAAGGGACCTTTACAAACCAATTGGTGTGAACCAAAAGGCCAGTTTGTATCCCAGAGGGCAGTGACCCAGGAGTTCCAGGGACATGGGAATGGCCATCCAGCCTTCCCTCTGATTGTTCTGGTCATGTGTCCTAGTCAGCTTGGGCTGCCATAACAAAATACCCTAGATTGTGTGGCATAAACAACAAACATTGATTTCTGAAAGTTCAGAAGGCTGAGCAGTCCAAGATCAAGGTGCCCACAGATCCCACTTGTGGTAGGAGCCTGCTTCCTAATTTACAAAGGGATGGCTTTTTGCTGCATCCCCACATGGTGAAGAGAAAGATCATGTCTCTAGTTTGCCTGCTTATAGGAGGACTAATCCTTTTCGTGAGGGCTCCAACCTCATGAACTGATCACCTCCCAAAGGCCCCACGTCTCAATATCATCACTGTATCAGTCAGGGCTCTCCAGAGAAACAGAACAAACAGATACAGATAGATATATAAGAGGGGGGCTATTATGGGATTTGGATCACATAATTATAAATGCTGAGAAGTCCCATAATATGCTGTCCGCAAGCTGGAGAACCAGGGAAGTTAGTGGCGTAATTCAGTTCAAGTCCAAAAGTCTAAGAATGGGGCAGGGAGCACCCTCAATTCCAAAGGCCTAGTGTCTGAGGGCAGGAAATGGAAGCCTCAACTCAAGAAGAAAGAGAGTCGACCTTTACTCAGTCTCTGTTCTATGTGACCTTCAAAGGGTAATGCAGGCCCACGTTGGTGAAGGTAGATCTTTTCTCATTCTATTGACTCAAATGTTAATCTTTTCTTTAAACATTCTCACAGACACACCCAGAAATAATGTTTTACCAGCTATCTATGCATTCTATAACCCAGTCAACTGACATAAAATAACCAACACAATCACATGAGGGATTATGGCCTCAACATATAAATTTTGGAGAGATACAAACTTTCAATTCATAGCATCATGGCTCTGCTCAGGAGGGCTCTGTTCTCTCAGATAAGCTGGAAACACAAGGTATCGAGCAAGAGGGTTCTTTCAAAAGCTCTCACCTTTTTGTAACCTATGCATTAAGAATCACTTTCACCTTGTTTTAGTGTTCTATTACACAGTAGGGTGACTAGAGCAAACAACAATGTAGTATATGTTTCACGGTAGCTAGAGGAGAAGATTTTGAATTTTGTCACCCCACAAAGAAATGATAAATGTGTATAGTGATGGACATGGTAATTACTCCAATCTGATCATTATACATGCATCGGAACATCACATTGTACCCCACACATGTGTACAATTAGTGCCAGTTATAAATCGAAATTTGATTTTAAAAACGAGTCACTTTTCCCTCTTCCTAAGCCCTGTTGTCCTGCTGCTCAGAGCTGACCATGTTGAGACACAATTCATGACCCAGAACAAGCCACTCAATTTTTAGCTCCCCAAGGATGTTGTAGAAGACAGTGACATATAGCAGAATGAGAAAGCACTTTGTGAAAAGAAGAGGTTTTGGATAATCTTGAGTAAACTAATATTACTGAGCCCCCTCTGCTCATTTGGCAAAATGATAGTACATGATGTGTTGCTTTTGTTTTGGGGTGACTGTGCCCAGCTTTGAGATAAATCCTGAATGATCCAGGCCAACCCTACTGATAGGCTTAACAGTGAGCATGCAACCTTTTCCAGCCAGCAAAATATGAGGTAACTCTGCAGACAAGTTCTGGAAAAGAATTTTACTCCTGTATACAAAGTACCTGGAACAACTTTCCCTTATGCAAAGCCATTAAGAGACAACATGAAGGAGTTGGTAGCAACAGGCACCTTGTGGGCACGAGACCGTCAGTCTAGAGACAGAGAATGGCATGTGCAGGACGGCCCTGCAGAAAGATGGGGACACCTAGGTCCTAAAGACACTGATCAGTTGCTGAGATGTTCCTGGGAAGGCTTTAGAACATGTTAGAACATGTTAAATACAGAAGCAGGGCTTTAAGGGACAGCTAATTTGCTGCTCCTTTTTGCCAGACGTATCCTCATTAACGGACCCGCCCATCTCAGTTCTTACCCCACACTCATTTGTCAGTGACAAGGACAGACTTTCCTAGTTCTGGAGCCTGTGACCCTCAAGATTAAGGAAGCACTTTTTCTTCCAACCATTTTTGTATTGTTTTGTCTTGTTTTGTTTTGTTTTGATTTCAGGAGGAGGGGCAGTATATCTGTGAGCAGAATAGCCTCTTGAAATTCCTTTGTCTTTTCCAGGAGACATAGAACTATTACATTTTTCTACCTCTCTTCTCGATAAACGATTATTTGGATTCAATGGTGAGTCTGTGCTGTATTTCACTAGGTCACAAATCAAAGCTTATCCCTAACAAAGCCATCATATCCACAAGGTGATTTTTCAAAACCCCTTATATATCTTCATCTAATTATTAGTCTAAGTGAGATCAGTCAATTTCTAACACAGATGGTGGTATAAGAGCAACAAATTCCATCTGGACCAACCAGATGGGCAAATAGGATTAAAGTTATACAGATGGAAATTATAGGCTTTAGAAAAAATTCTGACTTTTTAAACTTTTTTAAAAAATGGCAACATAGTTGCTTATCGATGATGATATCTTCCTTCTACTATAAGAACATTACAGTAGGAAAACCCAGTTCTTGCCACTTAACTTATTCCCAATTTTAGAGTTTGTAAAATTTAAAATATCCCTTAAGAACAATATTTATATAAATTTAGGGGTATAGATATCTACAGAAATTTATTTAACTTTAAGGGTCTAAATATCTATGTAATTTAATAAATATAGATAAATTAAATTTATCAAATTTATCCAGTCTTAGTGTTTATATGTATGTGTGTGTGTGTGTGTGTGTGTGTGTGTGTACACACACATATATATAAATTTAAGAGTGTTGATATCTATTTAACTTAGGCATGTTACTATTTATATAAGTTTAGGAATGTAAATATTTATGTAAGTTTAGAGTTGCAGATATGTATATAAGTTAGTGATGTAAATAGCTATATAAGTTAAGGTGTAAATATCTATTTTAGTTGAAAGTATAGATATCTGTACAAGCATAGGGACATAAATAACTGCAAAGTTGGGGTAGAGATATTTATATAAGTGTTGGAGAGTAGATATCTGTGTAAGTTTAGAGTTGTAAATATCTATATAAGCCTATGGATGTAGATATCTATTTAAATTAAAGTGTAAATATCTATTTAAGCCAGAGTATAGACATCTATGTATTTCCTGTTCTATTCTTATAAATCCTGGATCACATCTTTGAGCACTAGATGAAAAGATACAATAGTTATTTTTTCCTCCCAATGTTCTAGGAGCCTAGATAAACCAGAAGGACTTCCTTATGTACAATTTGCCAATTATTATTTCTTGTAAATTAATCAAATTCATGTTTTTCCAGCACAGATATGATATAGTGATAGATACAGTCTATCACTATGGGATTTCAATTGAAGGTATCTAGGTTCCAGTCTCTTTTCTGTACCATATTATGTATATGTGACTTGCTTTACTGTTCAATACAATGAAAACAACCTTGGTTAGCTGTAAGAATGAAATAGTAGGCAGAAGAAAGTATCTAGCAGATTTTGTCACTTAGGCATTTCTCCCACAAACCCTTAAATCGACTGGGTGAAAACATGGCCCTGGTGGAGCGTATGATGCTCTGAATATCTCTTGTGAAAGTCACATATACATTTTGAAAATGAAGAGATGCCCAAGTGAGGCCACCAGAGACAGAAGATAGAGGATCCCCCATAAGATGAAACTAACAGAAGCTCCCTCAGTCCTTAGAAGGCAGTGGGCTCACACGAGAAAAAGAGTAGGTCAAACATCTACAACCAAAAGTCATTCTTATCATGAATCCAAACTAGTATCTCAAGTGGTATTCCTACATTTTAGTTCCCTTATCTATAAGATGATAATAAATATGTACTCGCTTACTGAGTGAAGACTCTACTAGAGCTGTATGAGAAACTTAAATAAATCTATATCACAACAGGAGGCAATATTTAGCCAGACATTGGGTGGGTTGTTCTTGAGGTGGGATGATGAGGAAAGGGTACAAATGCTGAGCACCATCTTTGTGCCACCACGGCAAGTGCGGTGTCTCCGGATACAGCACCCTATTTCATCTTTACAATAATGAAACATAGGGATATTAATTTGCAAATGTGAAACTAAGAGTCACAGAGATTAAGTATCCAATCCTATCTCATACAGCAAATAAGTGAAAAAGTCAGACAGGTAACGACGCCAGTCTGCCTTCAATTCCAAAGTTTAAGTATAATATTTCAAAATCTGCTCAGCAATGTGCTTGTCCCCATGAAAAACTGAATATATTCTTGACTGCATGGCTTATTTTTATTTTGTTGAATACCCCTACTTAGGGCCAACTGCCCACAGATGTTCTAACACACAGGCTGAACTTTCACAGACCTGCCTTCTCATATGATTTCTTTGTGTTTACTTGATATGTGGCTTTACAATCTACATGAAGAGATGTAATACACCTGTAATGCTCAAGACTCGTAAACACAAACAGGACTCCGTGGCCCAGTAAAACAAGCTCTCACTTTCCGATGGTTCCGTCCACTTACCCATGTTATGATTTACTATAGTGTGCCGTTTTATCAAGACTCAAACAACATTCCTCAGGAAGCAATTCTTAAAGCTATTCTGTATGTTAGGGAACATCATAAAATCCATCACGGAGGTATGTTAGTATAAGAATGCCAGAGGGATAAGTGGCATATTTTATCTCGTCGATGAGGGTCAAATGAGTTTTTTCGGCAAAACAATTGATTTACATAAATAGCCTTTGATCATTCCACAAAAAATTTTAAACTATACCTTCTCTTTTATCTTCCAGTCTTACTTTTGACCCTCATCCTTTCTCACTTAGATTTTTTAATAAACCACTTGCTTAAATTTTTTCCCTTCTCTCCTTCCAAACTATCTTCCAAATGGCTTCATGAGGAAGATTGTTGAGAGATGAATATTATGTATCAGAGTTTTGTGCAATTCTTGAATATTTTCTGATTCCCTCGAAATTAAAATCGGCATTAGGTGCAAGTCCTTTAAGAAGCTTTCCTCAGGAGTTTCTTCCCACAGTCTTCAAAACAGATCATACTCTGCATTAGCTACATTTAACCACCACAACCTCTCTCCTAGTTCTTGTATTTGCACACCATTAGCCCACGGAATTTGGAAGCCGCCCTCCCTTCATTTCCCATATGAATAATTCTTGCCTGTGTCTTACCACTTAGCTCAATTGTAATACTTATGATACAACCTTCTGACACCAAAATTCTGGGTTGAGTGTCTTTGTTCTGTATCCCAGGGGACCTTTGCTTCACTGTCTCTAGTGCCAATATTCAGTTAGCACACCCTGGAAGAGCCATACTGATTTTAAAAAATGCTGAAAGACTTGTGTGCCAACTGAAAAATAGCAGTTGCACCAAATCATGTAAGTGCGCCACCATGAATACCCAGGACTCCTTGGCCATTCGCCCAGGATCTGCCACCCCTCCCTCTAATCCAGAAGGTAAATAAGGCCAACAAGATCTTGCTCCAGTGCTGCAATTAGTGGTCGACTGTATGGTCAGTACCTACGGTCATGTTGTGAATTATTTTGACTATCACCCCTGCCTCTATCATGCCATTAGGATAGTTCAAGATAATGGTTAAAATACGTCTATCTTCCCCATAGTAGCTGTGCTTTTAAAAAAAGAGCTCTATCATATACATCATTTTATGACAAGCATCTGGAGACATGCTTAGCAAAATATAGGTAGCTGATGAATGTTTCATGAATGAATGAATGAATAAAATTATGTAGAATACAGCCATTGACATGCTGGCTACAGTGCAAAGCCCTTCACCAAAATTCAATCATACAAAGCTTCACAGAGCAGAGGTGATACCTTCCTAAAACAAGCATCCTACTCATTTATGTTTTTTTAAATTTGTTAATTGTGGTACATACACACATACATATATACATATATATATGTGTATATGTATATATAAAACCTGAGATACTAATTGGTCAAAACTGAAAAATGCCTTATGTCAGTCCTTCAAGTAGTTCCCAGACGGGTTAGAACAGACAAACACGATAACCAATAATTGGTGCATAATGTCTGCTCTGCTTCTTCTGCAGGCAAAGACCAGGGTCCCTGGTGGGGAACACAGGGGATGATCCAAGACTGTTGGTGTGCTGGAGAGGGGTAGGGCATGGGCAAGTAAAGATGCCACAAGGTTTTGCATCATATTCAGTTTGCCTTTTTCTTAATATGGTATATGCTTGGTTGCTGTAAACCTTTAGCTGTTTTTCAGAGTTCTGGCAAAGTGGGTTCTTATGGTTTCTGTTTCCTTTTTGTTGTTTCTTTTGGGAGGATGAGAGCTGGGAGCTGCCTACTTTGCCATGTTGCCAACATCATTCCAGACAATACAGTTATTCTTTATGAAGCACATACCACTACTTTATGCATTATGTATCCTTTCTTTACTTTTGTCATTGTTATGATTTAGCATGCACATTATACTTTCTAATTCTTATGAACCTTAGAACCATAGTGGGGGAATTGTATCATATCATACACCAGTATCTATACACAGCCTACTAAACCCATATTAAAATAGTTCAGAGAAATCGTGAAGAAATCTGCCAGTGAAGAGAATATTTTCTCCCAATACGTAGGCTGCCCGTTTCCTCTCTTGGTTATTTCCTTGGCTGTGAAGAAACTTTTTAATTTCATGAAGTCACATTTATTTATTTTTGTTATTGCTGTATATGCCTTTGGGGTCTTAGTCATAAATTCTTTGGCTAGGCCTATATCTAGAAGAGTTTTTCCTATATTTTCTTCTAGAATTTTTATGGTTTCATGCCTTACATTTAAGTATTTCATCCATCTTGAATTAATTTCTGTATATGGTGAAGGGCAGGGGTCCTGCTTCGTTCTTCTGCATGTAGCTATCCAATTTTCCCAGCACCAGTTATTGAATAGGGTGTCCTTTCCCCTGTGTATGTTTTTGTCTGCTTTGTCGAAGATCAGTTGGCCAGAATTATGTGCTTTTCTTTCTAGTTTCTCTATTCTGTCCCATTGGTCTATGTCTCTACTTTGATATGAGTGCCATGCTGTATTGGCTACCATAGTCTTGTAGTATAATTTGAAGTCAGGTAATTTGAAGCCTCTATATTTGTTATATTTGCTTAAGATTGCTCTGGCTATTAGGGCTCTTCTTTGGCTCTGTATTAAGTTCAAGAGTATTTTTTCCAGGTCTATGAAATAAGAAATTGGCATTTTGATGAGAATTGAGTTGAATCCGTAAATCACTTTGGGCAGTATGGACATTTTAGCAATGTTAATTCTACCAATCCAGGATCATGGGATGTTTTTCCCTTTTTGTCATCTGTGATTTCTTTCATCAGTATTTTACAGTTCTCTCCTTGTACAAATCTTTCACTTCCTTGGTTAAGTGTATTCCTAAGTATTTCATTTTTGTTGTAGCCATTGTAAATGGTATCAAGTCCTTGATTTGACTTTCAGCTTGACCGTTATTAGTAGATAGAAATGCTACTGATTTATGTACACTGATTTCACAACCTAAGACTTCGCTGAATTTGTTAATTCTAGAAGTCCTTTGGTAGAATCATTGGGGTATTCTAAATACAAGATAGTATCATCAGCAAACAGGGATAGTTTGACATCCTCTTTCCCGATATAGATACTCTTTATTACATTCTCTCGACCATTTGCTCTGGATAGGACTCCCAGTACTATGTTGAATAGAAGTGGCAAAAGTAGGCACCGTTGTCTTGTTCCAGTTCTTAGGTGGAATGCCTTCAACTTTTTCCCATTCAGTACGATATTGGATGTAGATTTGTCATATATGTCTTCTATGATTTTAAAGTATGTTCCTTTTATGCCTAGTTTGTTGAGGGTTTTCATCCTGAAAGGGTGCTGGATTTTATTGATTGGTTTTTTTTCCTCTGTTGAGATGATCACCTGGTCTTTGTTTTTACTTCTGTTTATGTGGTGAAACACGTTTATTGATTTGCATATATTGGACCATCATTGCATCCCTGGAAGGAAACCCATTGATCATGGTGAATTCATATCTTTTTGACGTGCTGTTGAATTTGGTTTGCTTGTATTTTTTGAGTTTTTGCATCTATGTTCATAAGGGATATTGGTCTAGTTTTTTTTGTTGCTGTTGCTGTGTGTCCTTTCCTGGCTTTGGTATCAAGGTGATACTGGATGTGTAGCATGAGTTAGGGAGAATTCCCACCTCCTTGATGTTACAGAATAATTTCTGTAGGGTGAGTGTGGTTCTTTGTGGATCTTGTAGAATTTGGCTGTAAATCTGTCTGGTCCAGGATTTTTTGGGGGGCCGGGGTGTGGTTATTACTGCCAAAATTCTACTACTTATTATCGGTCTCTTCAGGGATTTCTATATCATCCTAATTCAGGCTTTGGAGGTTGTGTGTTTCCAGGAATTTATCCAATTCCTCTAGTTTTTTTAATTTACGTGCATAGAGGTTTCTGCAGTAATCATGGATTTTTATATTTTTGAGGTATCACTTGTAATGTCTCATTTTTCCCTTCTGATTGAGGTTATTTGAATCCTTTCTCTTTTTCTATTTTTTGTTAATCTTGCTAGTCATCCTTCAATCCTGTTTATTTTTTCAAAGAACCTACTTTTTTTCCTTTCCTAGATCCTTTGTTTTTTTGTTTGTTTTTGTTTTGTTTTATTTATTTATTTTTATTTTTATTATTATTATTATTATTTTTTGAGACAGAGTCTCACTCTCTTGCCCGGGCTAGAGTGCCATGGCATCAGCCTAGCTCACAGCAACCTCAAACTCCTGGGCTCAAGCGATCCTCCTGCCTCAGCCTCCTGGGTAGCTGGGACTACAGGCACGTGCCACTGTGCCCAGCTAATTTTTTCTATTTTTATTTATTTATTTATTTATTTCCTCTTACAAATGTATATTTTACACTTCAGGTATTCTGCTAAGGTATAATCGCAAAGCATTTCAAATGTATTAGGTTGTCCAACAGATGATAAATTTTATGATAATTCAATCACATTAAACTCTGAGAAAAATCCAAAATCAAGAAAGCAATCTATATCTTCTCTGAAAATCAAACGCAAGGCAAAAAATCTTTATAATTTATAATGGAACATTTTCTCAAATTATCATTCTAAAAAGAATGCCAGCAGACAATGCACTGTTAGGAGAAGAAATAGTCCTTACCAAGTCAAACATATAATTTCAACACACTGTCTTGCATGATCCTTACCATGCTCTCAAAACTGAATGATGTTTTCCTAATGGTAACCAAAGTTGAATCTTACATTTCATGAAACACAATATCCACTCTGATGGCATTTCAAGAATTCACTACTCGGAAAAGAATTTTTGGGGGTGGGGATAGGTTGTGTGAATGAATAGTGAGGGAGAGAGAGGTTAGGGCAATGTCCAGAATGAAACATTTGGATAGAGATAAAGGGGAAAAGATATTTTTAGTTGTTTGGCTAATTTCTTTCTATTTATAGTAGAGGTGGGGTCTCGCCCTTGCTCAGGCTGGTCTCGAACTCCTGAGCTCAAGCAATCCTCCCACCTCGGCTTCCCAGAGTGCTAGGATTACAGGCGTGAGCCATCATGCCCAGCCTGTTTTATTTGGTTTGGTTTCCATTTCTTTTAGTTCTACTCTGAGCTTTGTTATTTCTTTTCTTCTACTGAATGTGAGCTTGATTAGTTCTTCTTTGTTCAGTTCCTTGAGACTTGACATTAGGTTGTTAATTTTGTGATATTTCTGTCTTTTCTGTATAAGCATTTAAGGCTATGAACTTTCCTTTTAGCAACACTGTTTCTGGATCCCATACATTGTGAAAGCTTATGTTCCTTTTGTCATTCAGTTCAAAGAATATTTTGATTGGAATCTTAATTTCATCATTGACTCAAGGATTTTTCAACACCAAGTTGTGCAATTTCCTTGACATTGTGTGGATTTGAGAGTTCTGTTGGAATTGATTTCTAGTTTTATTCCACTGTGGTCTGAGTAGATACATGGTATGATTTTGATGTTTCTGAATTTTCTGAGATTTGTTTTGATCAATCTTGGAAAATGTTCCATATGATGATGAGAAGAATGTATATTCTGGAGTTTTGGAGTAGATTGTTCTCTAGATGTTTGTTATGTCCATTTGTTCTAGAGTCCCAATTAAGTTCAGTGTTTCTTTGTTGATTTTCTGCTTCAATGATCTGTCCAGATTTGTCAGTGGTGTGTTGACAAGTCCCCAGCTTTCATGATGCTACTGTTTATTTCTTTGCTTAGATCTAGTAGAATTTATTTCATAAATCTGTAGCTCCTGTGTTAGGTGCATATGTCTTATTATGTCTTCTTGCTGAATTTCTCCTTTTATCATTATATCAAGATCATCTTTTTTTTTCTCTACTGTTGTTGATTTAATATCTATTTTATCTGATGTGAGAATGGCTACACTGGCTCATTTTTGGTTTCCATTTGTGTGGAATATTTTTTCCATCCCTTTACCCTGGAATCTGTACATCATAGATGTATTTCATCATTGATCAAAATGCTGTTATTTAGCACATGACTGTACCATGTAGTCTTACCATGCCAAATCAAGAACTTAGTCTCATGGAAGTAGAAAATAAAATAGTGGTTACCAGAGGCTGAGGAGAGTAATGGGGAGAAGGTTAAAGGTTAGTTAACAACTAGCAGTTACCAGAGGCTGAGGGAGGGTAAAAAGGAGGGGATAAAAGTTAGTCAACAATTACAAAGTGCTAGTTACATAGGAGGAATAAGTTCTCTTTTATTGCACAGTTGGTTACTATAAACAATAATGTATTGTGTATTTCAAAATAGCTAGAAGAAAATATTTTGAATTTTCTCACCACAAAGAAATGATAAATGTTTGAAGTGATGGATTTCCCATTTATCCTAATTTCATGATTACACAATGTATACATATATCAAAAATTGACATTATACCCCATAAAAATATATAATTATTTTGTGTCAATTAAAATAAAACTAAAAATAGTATAAAAATAAGGAAAATATTTGTATACGCACTTCTCAGGGAAGACCTATAAGTATCAAATAAGGATATTAAAAATTGTTGAAAATCATTAGTTTTCAAGAAAATGCAAATTAAAGATACAGTGCAATAATGCTACACACTACTAATATCTGTAATTCAAAAGACAAGCACTAGTGATATCTTTCCTGTTCAAATGGATGTAGAAAAACTGAAACTCTTATGCATTGCTTTGGGGGAGATGAAATGGTATTGTCACTTTGGAAAATAATTTTGTAGTTTCTTATAAAGTTAAGCATAGCATTCTCATATCTCTCAGCAGTTATACATCAAGGTACTAACCTGAAAGAAATGTAAATGTATTTTCAATAAAATATTTGTGTGTGAATGACTCTTACATCATCTTTACTCATTGTAGTCTAAAACGTAAAGCAACCCAAATAGTCAGCAGTAGGTGAGTGAGTAAACAAATTAAGGCATATCCATAGAATGGACTACTACTCAAAAAAAAAAAAAAAAAAGTGGGGGCAGACATAGTGGCTCATGTCTGTAATCCTAGCACTTGGGAAGGCCAAGGCAGGAGGATCATTTGAGGCCAGGAGTTCCAAACAAGCCTTGGCAAGAGGGAGACCCTGTGTCTACAAATAAAAAATTCAAATATTAGCTGAGAGTGGTGGTATGCACCTGTAGTCCCAGCTACTTGGGAGGCTGAGGTGAAAGGATCACCTGAGTTCAAGAGTTTGAGGTCGTAGTGAGCTATGATGTCTGTATTGAGCTATGATGACATCACTGTACTCTGCCTGGGCTACAGAGTGAGGCCTTGTCTCAAAAAAAAAAAAGGGGGGGGAAACTACTGATCAATATAACAATGTAAACGGATCTCAAAAACGTTACACTGAGAAAAAGAAGCCAGTCACAAAAGAATACATAATACATAATTCTGTTTATATTAAATTCTAGAAAAAAAAGTAACTGGACTATAGTAACAAAAAAAGCAGATTTGTGCATGCCTGATATAAGGGATGATAGGGAAGTTCTTCTGAAAAAGGGCATGAAATGTCCTCCAGGATGATATGGGAACTTTTTATGTCTTGATTATAGTAGTGGCTCCATATGTGCATATATTTATCAAAACTCATTAAGCCAAACTCCCGGATCTATGCTTTTTATTGTATGCTAAATAGGCTCAATTAAAAATAACTAAATGGCTGAGGGAGTTAGGCTTACAGAAGAGAATCCAAATATTATAAAACTCCACAGAGTCCAAAATATATAATTGAGAAAATTCAAGAGACTTAATAAAAATGTACAACTTCTTCATCTTTAATAGCATAAAGTTAATGAATAAAACATAAAATTTACAAAAAAAAGACTTTAATTTTCTAATGTTGTTTGCAATCATGTTACCCCTGACACTGATCTTCCAAGTATCTTTTAGAAACCTTT
>RJWJ010042383.1:0-13041 GCA_004363605.1 Indri indri | reverse complement strand
TTTATTGAATAAGGATTCTTTACCCCAGTGTATGTTTTTGTCTGCTTTTTCAAAGATTAGATGGCTATATGAGGATGGTTTTATATATGGGTTCTCAGTTCTGTTCCACTGGTCAATGGCTCTATTTTTGTGCCAGTACCAAGCTGTTTTGATTACTACAGCCTTATAATAAAGTTTGAAGTCTGATAAATTGATACCTGCCATTTTGTTTTTATTGCCTGGAATTGTTCTACGGGGTCTTCTCTGGTTCTATACGAAGTGTAAAATTAATTTTTCTACATCTGTGAAAAATGATGTTGGTATTTTAATAGGGATTGCATTGAATCTGTAGATAGCTTTGGGTAGTATAGACATTTTAACAATGTTGATTCTGCCGACCCATGAGCATCGTATGGTTTTCCACCTGTTTATGTCCTCTGCTATGAAATACAAACTTTCCTAAAGCTAAAACTAATATAGAAATACTGCACTAGTCAAAAAAGAAAAAAATGGAAACTCATTAAGAATAAAAACTAGAAAAAAAATCTTCCCCACATCATGCTTAGCCTTACAATTAAATATTGAAAGAAATTGTTTTAAGATGCTTCTGGTGATTTCAAACCTCTGCAATCCTCCCCTGGTCCTGTCAGACTAAATGTTTGGAGTCAAACAGTGACTAAGATCTAAACAGAAGCAGAAAATATCATTTGCACAGAAGTCACCATACGAAGGGGCCTAGAATAAAGGAAAAAGGACTAATAATCCTATTCTATCTCAGAATAGGACTATTTGAAACTGACTATTTGAAAGCTCTTGTGATCAAAGCAAAGCCTGTGGGCTAGTCCACATAACACCTAGTTTTATTGGACCCTACATTTAAATAAATGTAGTATTCTATTGATATAAGGATATGTCTTCTTAAGTTCTTCTTGAAATACTTAAAATCTTTATATGTCCATATGCTTTTTACCTCCACAAATATTAACTGCAAGTGTGCAGATGTTCCTCAACTTAGGATAGGGTTACATCCTGATAAACCCTCAGTAAGTTGAAAATATCATAAGTCAAAATGCGTTCAATAAACCTAACCCACTGAACATCAGGGCTTAGCCTCACCTACCTTCACTGGGCTCAGAACACTTACATTAGCCTACATTTGGCAAAATCATCTAACACAAAGTCTGTTTTATATTGTAATAAAGTGTTGGATATCCCATGTAATTTATTGACTATCACACCAAAAGTGAAAATCAGAATGGTTGTATGGGCACTCGAAGTAAGGGTTCTACTGAATGCGGATCGCTTTTGTGTAATCATAAAGTAGAAAAGTCCTAAGTCAAACTGTTGTAAGTTGGGGACTGTCTTATGGCGTGCAGGCATTTGTACTGTGTGTCAAGGAGTCAT
Source organism: Indri indri (assembly GCA_004363605.1). Lineage (NCBI taxonomy): Eukaryota > Metazoa > Chordata > Mammalia > Primates > Indriidae > Indri > Indri indri. The sequence continues at coordinate 11,658 of RJWJ010042383.1, read as the reverse complement.
TCAGAGCTGAAGGCTCGCTCGGTTTCTACCCACAAGGAACTGGCCATCTAATGAGACGTGTAGGTGTGGTGCAGGGCAGCATGAAATCAGGGCACAGCAAATGTTACAGGCATGGAGAAGAAAGAGGAACGATGCCAAGTGTATGTGAAAGGAGCAGACAGCAGGACTGTCCTCTCTACCCGTTGCCACGGCTTCTCCCTCCTGCAGCCTGATTTCTAAGGATTGTTGCATAACATGGAAACAAAAAAAGAATCCCATCAGAATGTGGCCAGATGAGGTTGTAAAGATTGAAATTTAACCAGAAGAACCCCCCATTACTTCCATAAGACCAGAGCCCCTGGAAAGAAGCCTACAAAAGCAATACGGTCTTAGGAGAAAGCTCTGGTGGGAGGCACTGTCGTACTGCCTCGCCCAATCCCCACGGCTGCTCCGTGAGTAGGTGTGACTGTGAGTCCCATTTTAACCAACCGAAGATCAGAGAGGTCTCCTGAACTGTCACACACTTTCAAGGGTGGAAGAGAGGAGAGGGATCTGAATCCAACTCTCACGTCCTCCAGAGCCGGTACCGCACTGTGAAAGAGTGTCTTTCTAAACTGGGACTCGGAAAAGATGCCTGCAAAGACCCTACCGATGCCACTGCCCAGGGAATGCTATTAAACTCAGTTCTGGTGGAGTATTCAATTTTTATTTTTGCATTAAAATGAGATGTAGGAACTGCTTTAAGTTTAATCACTGACTTTATAAATACTTACGATACATTTGCAACACACACATCGGAAAGATGAAGAACGTTGTAAGAACTATTCACACTGCAAGGCATGGTCTCGGCTTGAAGTGTGCCAGTGATTGACTTCTGACCCCTTCCTTGCATGCATACTGGGCTGTGCCATGCTGGAACCCGGCCCGCAAAGCTGGACTCCCCTTTCCCTGCTGGTGGCATGCCAGGCTCTGCCAGTAGGGGGCAGGAGAGGGAGCCTGCAGAAGGGGCTTGCTGCTCTGTGTCCTGACAGTGTCTGCACAGTCCCAGCCGTTACCCTGGCAGCAGCTAGTACTAGTCCTCTTTTTTGCACTCCCAGAACCAGTCTCACTGTGTCCCCATGGGCCACTAGCACTAACCACCACGAGCCCCTTCCGGAGCACAGCAGGGCCTTTCCTTCGTGCCTCTGAATTCTGATGCCCCCAACCTCTTCCCTTTGTGCCCTCAGCCTTAGGGGTGGTGACTGCTTCCTGGTGTGTACTATCTGTGTTACCTCAGCGCTGTCACTTGCTATTTCAGTTCTCCACAATGACAAGTATACGTATATCCTGTGACATAGCGGTGCCATTCCTGGAATGCCACAGAGAGAACTGGGTGCTTATTGTTTACCAATAGGTGTGTTTCTAAATGTTCCTGCCATCATTATTTCTAATAGCACAAAACTGAAAAGAACCCAAATGTCTATCAATAGTAGAGTGGCTAAAAAATCATGGTCTAGTCATACAAGGGAATACTAGGTGGCAGTGGCCAAACTGCTATGACTACTGCAAACTGCCGCTGCATTCAACAATGGTCACGCTTTGTATGACCAGACACAAGGGAGTACACACTGTGTGAGTCCATTCACATGAAGTTCAAAGCCAAGCAGAGCTCGTCTATGGAGTGAGAGGTCAGAGGCGCACTTACCTTTGAAGAGAGCTATCAACTGGATTTTTCCTCTCTTGATCTGAGCTATACATTTAAGATTTGTGTACTTTACTGTTCAGAGTGATGCCAAGTGGCTGGCTGGAAAGGCTTGGGGGGAGGAGCCAAGCCTAGTAGAAACACAGGCATGGGGAGAAAATTTGGGAACTTACAAAGCAACCGTGCAGAGAAGTAAGACAAGACCACATAGGGCATTACAAAGAGTGATATGGATTCAAGGGACAGAGAAAGCCAATTCTGTACAAGTCTCCTAGGCAACCAAAAAACACAGGAAATTTAGACTATCCCAGGTAAAACACTATTGATTCATTATTGAAATAAAAATCTAACCTAGTTTTCTTATAAGCATCTCTATATATTTGAGGTATTTGTCGACATAAATTTCTGTATGTATTTAAGCTGTATTGGACAGGTTAAATATCCGAAAAGAAGTTATATGTTCATCATAAAAATCTATTGGATGTGACTAGCACTGTGCTATGTTATATCCTTTCGTCCCCACGCCAACCCTAGGAGGTGTTATTAATCCCCTCATATAGAAAGCGCCCTGAGGTTCAGAGACATAAAGTCCACACGAGTGGCAGAAATCAGCTCTAACTCAGAGCCATCTGTCCAACTTCAGAGCAAGTTGGATAGAACCAGCTACAACCGAGGCAAGCAAAGCTGGACACTGAAAACGAATCTGTCTCTTAGCAAATCAGAGCTGAGAACAGAGTCTTGGATGAGACAGTCTTATATAATAAGTTCTTTCTGTTTTAAATTTTCTGTGATCATTCTATGCATGTATGTATACACACATGGGGTAATTTTATATACATGTTGCAGATGGCAATCAGTCTCCTCCAGCTGTTAAGACTCCCGAGTAAATAGTGTACTGTGTAACCTATGATTTTTCTAAATGGGAAGACCTACACTTCAAGATGGTTAAAATTAAGATGCAAGTTTTGTTTAAAATCAGTCTTAAAGCTGCCATCATCAACTTTTTACCCTTTTATCATCTCTTATTTAGAAGTTTTTAAAAAGGCATCAATTTTTAATTTCCTGTTCTTGATTTGAGTCCAGGTCCTTCAATTCTAACCATAAATGTTGAAGGCCATTTATGAAGGTTTAACTGTAGACAGCAAAATGACCCTCACAGCCAAACCCCGACTCAACGCTGTGATTTTATCTCAACGTTACTCTGACATGGTGGTGTGGGGTTATACTGAGTATCTAAACATACCTAACATCTTTGACAGGAGTAGCTGAGTGTTTTCCCGGGGTTTATTTATCCATTTTTCACTGATAAATGATTCTATGCAGAAAAACAAAGATCAAAGGAAAGCAAATGGCAATCAACACACTAAAACACACTGACCTGGTATATTGCTGTAATTTTCAGGAAAAGAGTGAATAATTTCTAATTCTTCATCATCTTTCACTCACTCAAGCCCTGAAAGGCACACAAATCACAATAACATTCACGTTCTCAAGAAAAAAAATTTTCAGAAGGCAAAGTAATTTTTGTGTAGGTATTTTTGAACGAAGGGGCTGAATAAAAATAGCTGATTTCCAGCTCTTAGAGAGTGAAGGAGAGAGAATGAGAGAGAGAGAATAGACATGTCCTCAAGGCTCTCCCGTCTAAGCCCGCAGAGGAAAAGGGGATTAAGGTTGGATGAGGAGGAATGGTGTTCTCGTTCGCATGCATGCTTTTCCTCTCGCAGTATTTCAGCTGCCCCTTTTAAATGAAAAAGGTGCTGTGAGGTTGAGCACAAAGGGTGTGCCTTCTCTGGTGGCCACGCCCGGACCCAGACCCAGGTCTTCCCGCCCCTTCTCCACAGGCCCCAGGAGTCTGCCCACTTCCTGGCGGGTTTAAGGCCAAGGCCACCACCCGTCCCATGCCTCAAGATTCCTCTGCCCAAGATCAGCACTATTGTGAGATTATGCAGCTTCCTCAGAGGCTTTGATTGTCTTCTTAAGAGGCAAGAGAAATAAGCAAAAGGAGGAAGTGACCATATTTTCCAAAATCCTAGAAATTTTATGGAACCATTACTGCTGATACGTTATTTACTTAGCAGTAACTTGTTAAGTCCAGTAGGGCCGGCAGGTGCCTGGGATGCTTATTTTCCATCCTAAAAACTGACAGGGTCAGTCTGATGTCTATCTGCCCATCATCCACCCTCTCCCCGGATTCCCAGGAGCTCCTCGTGCACGTGCCAGAGTAGAGGTCTGCCCTGCGCACCGGGGAGGTACACGCTACCTACTTTAATGATGCCATCCTGCCTGCAGGAAGACCAGGCTGAGCGAATGAGAAGTCTCAGTTCTGAAGGCCACTGAAAAGAAACAAACGTATTCCTTTGTTTAAGCATTTAGGAAGCTCAAGCAACTAAAAGCAAGCATGCTGCTTATTAATTTAAACTGCGGACCCACCCGAACGATTCGCTGAGATGTGCATGGAGACTTGTACTCTCAGCAGAAGACTACCGTGAATTTGCAGGAAACAAAGCTCTGAGAGCAAAGGACTCACCTGCAGGGCTATTGTTAACAGTAGGTGGGGCTGCACCGAGACGTGTACTCGAACCTCTGTAGGATGTCAACTTTCAGCACCACCCGAACTTCCTGTCCTGCGTTCAGTGCATTTCTGAGCCTCTGCCCCGACTTTCATCACCACTTTCGTTCTAACCTTCCTGGTTTCTTCAGCAATCCTTCTGAAGGGAACCTAAATCCTCACTTGTAACAAAACAAGGAGAAAATGCAGGTTGTAGAGCTTGTGAAATAAAACTGCACAATCTTGGAAGTATGAGTTCAAGATAAATTTAATAGATGAAATATTTCATTAGTCCAGTTTGTGGGAACTTAATCAGAAATGGAAGTAAATACGCTAAACATAACCACAATTGTCTTTATAGTATTCTCACTACTTTGGATGTTGACACTATTGTTAAATTTTAACTTCTCCAGCGGCAGCAGCAATGATAGATGCAGTTTCCGTACTTCTCAAAAGACTCAAAATAGCTGGTTAGTGTTTTCTTCCTCAAAATCAAAGGGTCTGACTTTCTCTCCTGTAAGCAGGGATATAGAATCCCCTGGAACTATTACAAACAGACACTAGAGGTTTAGATACAGCACAGAACTTGCAGCAGCAAACTATTTTTCGATTTGTAAATACTCCCCGCTTTTTTTTTTTTTTTTTTTTTTGGACAGATTTTAGACTATTTCTACTGGGTGCAAATTACACTTCATAGGTTCTGGTTTTTATATTTCCTGACAGCAAGGAAGGTACACTTAAACTAGGTATTAGAACTTTTTTACTTTGCCAGCTAAATTTCTCCATGTTTTACCTAAACTGAAAAGGTCTGAGGTTGCTTCTAATGATAATTTTGGAAAGACCAAGTAGCATTCACTAAATGAAAAACTCATTTCATTTACTAAAGTGCACTTTTGCTTTAATCATGGTATTTAATTACCACACAGAAAAGGAGGAAAGATCAGATAATCTCATGTAAGAAAAGCCAGCACTCTCCATCCCTCTGTGTTTAAACAGGCTGCCAAGAATGTCACAGAGGCTTCCCATGTCCAGTAAGCGAGGACTAGTTTAGGCACTGGCAAACTATAGCCTGCTGGCCAAACCCAGCTCACTGCCTACTTTTATACAGCACTGGAGGGTAGAATGGTTTTCTCATTTTGAAATGGTTGGGAGAAAAATTTGAAAGAATATTTTGCAACATGAAAATTATATGAAATTCAAATCTCAGTGTCTAAAGTTTTCTTATTTGTTCATGTATCATCTATGGTTGCTTTTGTGCTACTTCCACTGAGCTGACTCGCTGCTAAAGACCAAGTGGCCAGCAAAGCCTAAAATATACATTCTCTGGCTCTTTCCTGAAAAGTTTGCCAATCCCTAGACTGGGCAATCTCTGAGGTCCCTTTCAACTCCAAGGTTCTAGGAATTTTACTTCCTGACATTAGCAGACATCCGCCATCAAAGATGATGTAGAGAACACCCAGTAGCTTGATAATATAATGATCCTAAAAGAACTGTCTCTTTTGTGTTGTCAACATTTCCCATGGAATATGTAAAATAATACTCACCGATTCATAGAACATGCGCAAAATCCTCCCAGATATTACTTTTAAGAGTAGGTTCTTTGTTCTGGAAAGCAATATTTATGATTTTTAGCAATTTTATTCTATTCACAGACTTATAAGACCATCTGAAAAATTATCAAGTACAATGAAAATTAAAAAACCCAACTCCCCTAGGAACTCACATCATAAAATATTTTATTAATAAGTAAAATGATTTTGCCCTGCCTTTGGTTATTAAAAAAGATTATCTTTGTTGATACCAATTGCCAACAATGGTTTTACATTATTCAGTCATGAGACAGATAAGGATAGGAAGATGATAGGTATCTATAGATATAAATATGTAAAAGACCATACAATGATTTATTTAATTACAAACTCTTGGTTTTGCTAGCAGTTGGAAATTTACTTGCACATACTTAAAGTTATCCTTTTTATAAGTAAACAATACACAAATAAATTCACTTGAATTTGATAATGCAGAACACTGGAGGTGAATACAGTGCTTGTTGAGGCCTGGAAGAGAAAAAACAAGAACCGTGTGGGGGAAGAAAGGCAGTATTTCTTTGAAAAGCTTTTCTCTTGCCTTGGTAGTCCCTGTTGTCTGAAAAATAAGCCATTTTGATAATGAGAGTATAAAAAGCCTTATGGCTTGCAAAGTAAATCATCTCTGTGGTTTAAATTTCATCCTAAGTCTCAGGATTATGGCTGAGGAGCTATACTTTGTAATGTATTTCTATGCATTTTTATAACTAAAACAAGAAAATGTTTTACCAGGTTTAGGCAGAAATACTGATCTTCCTTTGTAACTACAGTAATTACTTGCACTCAGGACTACAGAGACACGGGGACCTGAAAACCAAACAGAATGAAATGCCAAACCATACCACGTGACAAAATTAATAGTAACTGAGAAAGCAGCAGGTGATAGTTTACAATTTCAATATAAAAAACATCTAATTACGTATCAGATGTCCCTGTAAAGCCAGAAAATTAAGATATAATCAGAGGGGGAAGAATGGTTTTAGTACTATGCTACCCACTACTTCAAGATTAAAATAATCCCAGACCTCTGCAATGTCTTCATTAGGTAACTATACAATTTCTTTCAGTCTCTTTTTCATGTAGAAAACACTTTGTAATAAGATCTCTACACAAGGTAAAAAAGCACAAAGTAGGTCCAAAAAAGCGCAAAAATAGACAAAATATATATATATCATTTTACAATGAAATTAAGATGTGCCTGTGGAATACCAAGATTGATGTCTGATCTCAGAGTTGCAACTGGTTTCCTTTCATAATAGCTGTATTACTTACGTCTTCCCCTCAACCCTGACGCTTATTTAAAACAATGGCCCAGGTAAAAGAGAGACAACAGGTATTTTGATCTTGTACAGTCAAAAACAAAAAAGCAATAATAATAACGACATAATAAAAACACCTAATCAGTTTATAAGATTCTTTTGACAACCACACCTCAAGGGCACTTAGGACTCAAGCATTTGTTATATGCTCATCAGTAACAGCACAGGCATTGCCAGCTGAGGCTGTTTTCCCATCATAAATCTACGACACACTGGGACAAAACACCCAGAAATGCTAATTCGGAGATGTTTTCATGCACATTGGGGCAAACGAAGCCATCCAAAAGCCATGAACACCACCAACATGCGTGGACTTCGACCTTCAGAATCCATCCCTGTTTTCCTCTCGGTCTCATAAAGGAACCCGGCCGGTGACTCTGAGTTATACGGTCACCGCGGGGTACATCTTCTGCTCACTGTTGGTGTGGGGGAAGGGGGACTGAATCTGCCTGTACCCAGGCTGCAGGCCATCCATGAAAGGGGGCACAGGTGTCATGGGCACAGAGTCGTGCTGCACCGTGTACCCCACGTACGGGGGATGCAGGTACTGCCCTTGATGCGGCACAATCTGCGTGGCCTGCTGACAGTTCAGCACGGAGAAATTCGTGGGCATGTTGACGTACACGTTGTTCATGGACCCCTCAGGCAAGCAACAGTTGGTCTGTGACCTCGTTGGGGGCGCCCGGGCCCCCGAGTTGGCACTGGAGCTGGAGCTGGCGGCCGTGCTGGACTGACGGGAGGACGACCCCCGGGAAGTGCTGGCGCTGGGGATCATGGGGATCGTCTCCATCAAGCGGCTGCCCCCGGGGGCTCGGCTCTGCTGGGGCTCCTGCTTAGGCCGGAGACATCTGCAGCAGCAGGCTGCCACGAGGGAGCCCAAGATGATAAAGGCGACGAACACGGAGCCAACGATGAGGAACGGCACGTAGATGGGCACTGAAGAAAAGGACAGAGACACGTTATGGTTTACTGCAGGAGCACAGAAAAGAATGGGTGTCTGGCCATGGCAAGGGATGAATGAGCAGCACTGATGCTCAGCATCACAGACCTACGCTGGGCTAGTTTGTTCACATATTAGTAGCCCATAATACATACAGGTCCTTTATCGGGTGCTAAGGAAAGGGACTAAGACCCTGTAGGCCTGGCAGCTCACCCCTAGAAGCAGAACTGTTAACATTTACACTTGGACGCATCAACTGCAGTACTGACTGAGGCGGTTATCCAACTGAGTGAAAATACGGTTTCCTGTGTTAAGATTGTTCCAGCTCTAGACTTCCTATGACATCTGAACTGCCCAAACTTAAGTCTGCTCTACCAGGTAGTTGTAGGACCTGCATAGTAAACACAAGTTATATTTAGAAGTCTTTTTTTCCCCAGAAACTTATTTATCTTCCTTAAAAAATTTTTTTTACCAATTTTTAGCAAGTTTTTTTTTCAGAGGAAGACAAGTCAAAAATTTAGTTCAGACTCTTAAGCCACTACCATTTTTAAAGAGTCTGTAAAGCACAGCAAGGTCAAGGACAGTAAAACAACTCCACGCACAGCCCCCTAGCTGGAGGGTCCGTGGGTGGGGCACGGAGCAGTGGAGAGGTGGAGGGTCTGCGTGGTAATGGGAGGTTATGCCCGGCAGCCAGCCAGCGTGCAGCAACGCACTGAGGAAGACAAATGTCAGGTATAACAGGACATTTGTTCCAGGAAGGACAGTCCCCCACGGTGAGCCAAGAAGGCAAGTCTGCTCCGGGAAAGTCTGCAGAGCATAAAACAATGGTCACCATACTTAACACGGGGGGTGGGGTGGGGGGGTTTATTCTAAAAATGAAAGCCATAAAAAATGAAAATGAAAAGTTCACTTAAACCAGTAGCAAACCCCATTTTAAAATTATTTTCTTACAAAAATCTTTTGAGAGCTAAGGGGATGGCAGCATGAGGCTTTAGAAACTAAACACACAGGCTGATAGGGGCAGAATCCAGTGGGAAGAGGCTGCAGAGGCCTCTGAGCCACTGCTGTGGAATTCCACCTTGCACTACCAAGAACCTGCATTGTCTGACATGTCCTTGCCCCATCTCCCTATTTTTCTGGAAAATACATGAGGACAGGAATGGAATGGGCCTTACCGGTCATGGCAAAGCACAGCACCAGAGCGGACTTGGACACGCCAGCATTTTAGGAAGGAGCCCGCATGGATTTCAGGTCAGATCCATGGTCCATTAGAGCCGCGGGCTTTCTAACTACGCTCCTGCTGACTGTTGTGGCATTTCTGGAGTCAGTATTTTTAAAACAGAGTGCCACATGGAATCATGGAGAAATAATGCCTTATCAGTAAAACATATTTTACAGGTATTTAACCAAAGGCTGACAGTGAAGATTTCCTGGAGTTTTAGTGCTGAACAGAGCAAGTTCTATATATAGCGCCCCTTTAGCAGGTAGCGCAGCTGGTTCCCAGCAGCTGTACAGTTCTAATTACACCGTTACTTCAGGCTGGCTATGCATCGCTGGAGCGGTGGACGCAGGGCCTGTTCCTAGGCATGCTGTAAATATTTAATTCTCTAAATTACGATACCAGCCCTAAATATGTTATCAGGAGGTAAACAAATAATAATACTAAAACAGAAAAAAAAAGTACCCCAAACATTATAGCAGAAACTAGCTGAAACCAGTCTAAGTCCACATAATGAGTTTTGGGAAGAAATAACTGTTCTCTTTCCAGGATTTTTAATTAGAAGTATAAATAACTACACAGGGGCAAAGAATGCAGCACTACTATAAGCCCCCGGCAGGCTTAATTAGGCGTGCTGTCTTTCCTTACTGCAGAAGGGAAGTGAATGGAATAGAATTTTTAGGGGAAAAGGTTTGTAAGTAGAATGGAGAAGGCACCCACGCACTACGCACGGCACCATGAGATGTCTGCTGCCTACCGATTTGTCACAGCCATCCCAACTTTTTAGAGACCATTAATGAGCCCGACTTAGCAGACACCTCATGGTAGCAGTTCAGACTTTGGTTCATTTCTCAAGGCTTTATTCCATGGCCACACACTCTGCAAGGCTGAACTTGGATTTTAAGAAGGCACCTTTTCTGGAATCACCCTCATTTCTCCTCTCTTCAGATTCAAGGCAGCGGAACAATAAGAGTAGCATGCTAATAAAATGCTTGACTGCAAAGGGAACGGCACTGAAAAGAGCTGTCTCTTACCAGGCCCCAGGAGGCAGCTCTACAAACACAGAAACCACACCGTGCCAAAGCTGTTTACATTTTACCCCTTACCTCTTACCCCTACCCACTCCCGAACGAACGAACACACACACACACACACACTTGCTGGTGTAGACCTGCAGACCTTCCAGGGAGGCAAATTGGAAAGGTTTCTGAAGAGTGGCGGAAGTGCAACCTACCAAATTCTTTCACGGATATACTTTCAGCTTTAGCAATTTGAAAAATAATTAAAAAAATCAAAGCCACAAAGAGCAAGGTTGGGCACAGCTTCGATGTTACACCTACTAAGTCTGCCAGGTTAAGGAGAACCGCCCAGAAACCTGAGAGGCCCGGGCCGGGGCAGGGCGGAGGTGCTGCCCAGCGTCCCCGGCGTCTGGCACAGTGCATCACCCGCGGGAAAGCCCTCAGCAGCCGCTTTTCTTCTGAGGAGCCTTCAGCGAAGCACCCCTGCCAGGCCCTCTCGGGAGGGGGCTCACCCTCCTCGCGTTTTCGGGCACCCCCCAAGACATTAACCCCTACGGAGACAGGAGACACAGAAGAGGCAGAGGACCCTAGTCAGGAATGTGGGAGCTGTCTGTGGTCCACCCTGCCTTAGGTGTGTAATTTTCTTCGGAAAACCCACGCCATGCCACCGTTTAGCTGACAGATGGGGACACTGAGGCCCAAGGAGGTGAACTGGTGACCCACGCACGAATTAATGGATGGGCCAGAATGCAAGCTCCGCCTCCTGGTCCGAGACCCTTTCCTGAAATTTCAGTGCTTCTAATTCCTTTCCCCTCTCCAAGCTCCCAAGTCCAGCACGTCCGGGCAAAGCCAACCGTCCTCCCCGTTCGCGCTTGGTCCCAGGCCGCCCTACCTGCCGAGCCGTCGGGGCCGTCTTTGTCCGCTCGGCCAGGCTCGCCAGCGCCCTGCTGGCGGTCGTTGTCGCAGCCGCCCTGGTCCAGCCGCGCCTCGGCGCTGGAGCAGCAGTAGCGCAGCGCGCAGCTGCCGCAGCAGATGGTGGCGTCGCCGCCGTCGAAGCGCTCAGGGCACTGGAAGCCAATGCGCCAGACGCCCTGCGCGTCCAGCCAGCCGTGGCAGTACTCGCCGCTGGCCCGCGCCCCCGCCGCCAGCAGCGCGGCCAGCAGCAGCTGCAGGAGCGAGGCGGCGTTCCGGGAGGAGGCGGCCGACGAGCGGCGTCCGCCCCACATGGCACCACCCAGGGCGCGGGCGGCGCGTCTCCAGAGGGCGTAGAGGAGTCTCCAGAAGTCGTGGCCCCGGCGACCCTGGGGCCTCCCCGCTGTCTCGAAACGCTTTCCACACAAGCCACTCCCTTCTGCCGCGACGTCCCG
>RJWJ010042382.1:0-13078 GCA_004363605.1 Indri indri | reverse complement strand
GGAAAACCTCATGGTCCTGACACTGCAGTCTCTGCTGCTCTTCACAGATGTCAGAAAGAAAATAACCAGACAAAGTGCTAGGGCAGATTCAAGGGTGCTGCTGTTTGAGACCCCTTTGTTCCTCACTCTGTTTACAGCTTATGCTCTCTATCCACCAGTCAGAAAATTCTAGGGACCTGTCGGAGAGGTTTTACCATTTAAGAATTAAAAAGAAAATATGCAAGTATTAGAACTTTAGTACAAATGCAAACAGAATAATCCGTCTTCAAAACATCAATGTTTGCTATCAACGTGATTTAACAGAACAAAGGATTCTAATGTTCACAAATGAAAACAAACCTCTTCTACACCCAAGAACCCCACAAAATGATTTCCCCAAATGTCTTCCCATAAGAAATGGAGACATTGACATTTAATACCTTTCTTTAATTTTTTTTCTGTGTAGGTCTTTAAACCACAAATCAATTGCCCTTGATTGATTTCTTTCACCCTGATAAAAGTAATTCAGTGTAGGAAAATTAAAACATTGCTTTAAAAGGGAAAACATGCTGAAATAAAAGTTTTTTTTTAATTAGACTGGGGACAAAGTTTTTCATTTCAAAAAGAATATTTATCAGTCATTATGTGGCAAGACCTACATATTACAAGAATCATGTATGATCTTAAAAGAAGCAATATAGTCAGCCAAGGAATACTTCCTAATGTGTATTTTAATGGCATTTCAGACACCAGAATTTTTAATAATGCCCCAAATGAAACATGGGGAGAAAGTCCACTGATTTCTTCCAAGGCTATTAGGTTTAATGATACAAATTCATTGACTACACTACCAATTAGTGTATCCATGTGCCCTGAATGTACAGATCTGGAAGGAAAGATGTTTATCTTTTCATCTTCAAATCCAGCCAAGAAGCAATAGCCAAACCCAGGCATGTTACCAAATATCGCCTGATGTGATAAAAATAAGAAAAGGCTAAAGGATCTCCTACATTTGTACAAAAATAAGTCATTTTATGCCATTTTCATCTTCTCTATACAATAAAGAGGGATGACAAGGCAGCTGTATATATTGAATCAAGATAAAGAAGTGCTCCTTATCTCATGTGCAAAGATGAAAATTAATCTATTTCAAACTTCCCAAAGCCTTGTTCTCATGGTGCAAAAAGGATAACTGCTGAAATGGCCATGGCCAAGAAGGGGTAGCCACCAGACATTAAACCTCTCCATGCAGAATTATACACAAGAACTCCATGCACAGGCTGATCAGTGAAGGCATTAGTGGATGGCAAGACCCACACAGCCCTTTTTCCCTACTTAGATAGCTTTGGGGATTTTTTGCCTGATTCCAATCAGTAATGACACATCAATCCCTGTTTTGCTCTCCATATACCCTTCTTAGAGAAACTGACCCACCCACAGCCTGGTACCATGTAACATACACACACACCCAGCACAGGTGATTGAGTAAACCCTGGGCCTAATGGGATCAATCAAACTGTTCATTCTCAGGAATCTGAAATTGAGGCACAGGGGCTAAACCAGCTGGCTGGAAAGTCTGGTTGACCTAGAGGACACGGGCACTTTTGGACTGCCCAAGATAACCCACGTACCAGAGGAGCAGAGGAAGCTGGTCCGTAGAAAGGGAAGAGTGAGGTGGGTATGGAGAGAAAGAGAGAGAGAGAGAGAGAGAGAGAGAGAGAGGGAGGGAGGGAGAGAGAGGGAGAGAGAGATGCAGTGTCTTGGACAAAGGGGATACAAAAAAGAGAAGTCACAACAGCGTATTGGAAAGGACACTGAACTGGGAAAAGGAATGTGGTTCCAGTCTAGGATGGCTATGCTCATGAGGTAGCTCTGGGTAAATCATTTTAGTCCACTTAATTTAGCCTCCATGATGGCAGTATAGCTTAGTAGCTAAGGCTGTAGCTACCCGGGGTCAGGTAGAGCTGGGTTTGAGTCTCCGATCTTTACAAGCACTGTGACCTTGGTCACCTGACTTGCCCTCTTTGGTTTCAAATACTTTACACGTAAAATTGGAGCATTAATTATAACCACCATAGGGATTTAGGGAGAAAGGAAAGGATCTGTGTAAAGCAATTAGCACAGTCATCGACATAATGCATCTAAGAAATATTAGCTCTATAATAATTAGGATTATTAACCTCTCTATGTGCGTTTTCTCTTCTACAAAATGGGGTTAATAATAGCACCTAACTCATAGGTTGCTGTGAGGATAAAATGAGTTAACACACATGAAGCACTTAGAAGAGAGCCTGGCACATGGTAAGGGCTCAATAAATGTTTTATCACTATTATTGTTGTTGTTATCATCATAATCATCATCATCATCATCATCATTATCCCAGTGCCATCCAGGACTTGGCAGCACTTTTGCCATCACCACCGCTGCAGATTAAACCAGTTAATCAGAAAATTGTGGAATTACATTTGCCTCTGTGCAGAACTTTGTAAATCTTGGATGCTTCATTAGGGCTAATTTTGCTGATACTCCTGTTAAATATGCAGGAAGAACAATGGTTTATTTCAGTACAATTCTTCAATTGTATAGAGACAAGCATTTTAAACTTATTCATGAAAGGGAAAATAAATTTAAAAAAGCAACTTTAATGCCCCTCAAGGGAGAAATGCTTAATTCAATGGTAGTAAGTGAACTGGGTATAATATAGTTGAGCCATTAAAAGAATATGTTTACAGGTTTATTGAACTGAACATGAAGCAATATAGAAAGAAGATGTAATATAAGTTAAAGGAAAATATAAAATTGCACACATAAGATTATAAGTCTGTGATAGTAACTATGTGCATGGAGAAAATCTAGACAAGTTTTCAAAGCAATGATAAATTTTGTTGAGTTGTGGAGATCAGAGTACTTCTGAACTCCAGTGGCCACATTTTTTGAAATGAGTTTTTCATAATAATAGAAATAACTGCACCATATCCTTATTAATTAGAATCCTCCAATGTTAAGTGACAAGAAAACTCATAGAAAAGAGGTTCTTTTTGTTTCCACACATAGAGGAAGCAGACGACAATCCTTCACAGGTGACTGTGAATTTTTTAATTTTTAATTATATGCCATTAAATATTAAATTAGAATTGGTCAAAGGCTAAATCTTTAAATAAATAATATGTTATGTTATTGCTGCTATAACTAGAGGGTTACTCCACCCTAATTCGCTACAGCACATAACTGTGATGTATGAATGAATTAACACAGTAACTCTAGCACTTAACCATATATAATAGAGAATTCTTTTTTAATTATCTTTATTATCATTTTAATTTATTTTTTTAAGTTATGAGTAATAATTATGTATATTTATGGTGTACAATATGATGTTTCAATATACGTATATATTGTGGAATGGCTAAATCAAGCTATTAAATGTGTAACAGAACACTCTTTTTCTAAATCATGTCTGCACCATGTGAGAAAGCGTTGAAATAAAGTGGGCCTCTAGCAGGTGTGGTTAGCAGAGAAGAGTTTTCATTTCTCTCTGGAAGAAGCCCCAGTGTGACTTCAAGAGGCACTCCTATACAAATGCATCTGTTTCCAGTGGTTTTGCCATCATGAGCAGAATTTCTCAGCAATTGATTGACGTGGTTTCACCACAGTAGGCCTCCAGTATCCAGATTCTCACATGCTATTAGTGCTAAGATTCTGTTGGTAAGTCAGGTACCATCTTGACAGAACCGTAGGCTCTGTCTAGTGCTTAACTAGTACATTAAGTATTTATGAGTGAAAAAAGTTCCCAACTACATAATATTAAAAATGCAGTCTTGCTCATCTGTGTACTCTTATTCCAAGTCTTAATGGTAAAGAAAAGAAGCTATAAGCTCATGGTTAAAAAACAAGTAATTTATTAATACCAATTGATGAGAAATATGGAACAGCTTGTTGGTCAGCCCCTCCCAGAGCTGACACTATAGCATCACCAACAATCTGCACCATCTTTTGTAGTAACTGTTTTTACAGATGCTATGAAATGTAGACAAGGTTACATGGCAAAAATTCCCTAAAATCAACAACACCAAGTGGAAATCCATTATTAGAAGAACAGTGTGTGAACTTCTGGCCATCATTCCCAGGTGCAGCCTCTCCCCACTTCTAAATCTAAGCCTGAGAGACACCATATGCTGGACTCCAAGAGGCATTTATATAAAGAATGAGTTGGAATGAGAACTGTGGGTATCATAGCCATACTTTGGTTATTAACAAGGGAGCCTCAAGTAACTCAAAAAAAAAACAAAAACAAAAACGGGAAGAAAATATTTTGTCCCAACAAGTCACCCATCTTCCAACCCCAGAGAACAAAGTTCTGTGGCCCAAAATAAATATTAAACAGTATAGCCACCCTTATATATTATGCACACTGATTTTCAAGGCAGGTCATGTCCTATTCGAATCTCTGCCTTTGAGTCCTGCCTAAATGTATAAGGAAGAGATGAGAATGGCAGTTGTACAGAAGATATACCCCAGAGGATATAGTTAATCCCAGAAGATATAGACCCTACATATGAAGCATTAGGTCAGTGAGAAACCTCAGAATAGCAATGCTTGCTGGAGTTGTAACCCCTCTTATAATCCATGAGTACAAGGAACCCAGACAGCGGAGGAAGATTTCACCTTATCATGTGAGAGCAGAGTTAGATGGGTACAGGCTAAACCCTGGCTGGCCCTGTATGCATCAACCAAAGAAGGGTTCAGATAACTTCCAAGTGGATAATGCACAGAAGCAAATGACACCTGCACAAGTTGTCTTATAGAAAACACTAAGGATCAGAGAGACTGATGCTCTCTCAAAGATGAAAAAGTATGAATGTATATAACGGTTTGTATACACATAATATGTAGTTATACATAGCAAAATAAGGGAGAGGATACATCATCTTGAAGGCTTAGAGAAACCTCCTGCAACCAATCATTTTGGGAATTTTAAAAAACAAAATTTGGTATCTGTAATGGTATATAAAAAAGACATAGTCTTACTGAACAGGAACAGAAACCTGGATAAGATGACAGGATAGGAGCTTTAGATGATTAAACACTACAGGATGAGCAGCAAAGACCAATAAGCAGAGACAAAACAGAGCAGAGTGACATAAGGAACAATTGCAAGGGAATTAAATGATCAATCACAAAATGGGTGAGTAAATGGAATAACCAACACAACAAAAAACCTGTAACACACAACACAACAAAAAAATCTATAGTAAGGAGGATGCAGCAGACGTGGTCAATGCGAATAGAAGCCATGTTCTTTTGTTCAAGCAAAAATGGTCTTTTGTTCAAGTATCCATACCTCAAGGAAGTAGCCCTATTCCCAGCTCAGAAGAAAATCCCTACTCATGGTAATCTCATTTCTCTTACTGTGATTGGTTTAGAGGAAAGCACATGACTTAGTTAAAGTCAATGAGAACCAAGAGGAAGTTGGCTGCGGGCTTGTGAGAAGAGAAGACTCACTGACGGTGACACACAGGAAGAAGACTCTTCTGGAACGTGAAGCCATCTTGCTAACCTGAGGGAAACTAGACTGAGGGAGGGGTCTGTATGCTGGGCATGGCAGCTGCTGTTAGCTGTACTTGACAGAATCCCGATATGCAGGACAAACTTAAGAAACCCACCCTTAGTGAAGAAAAAAGAACAAAGATACGAATATCATGAGAGAATAGTAAATATGGAGGGAGGATGAGAACAAATAACAGAAATTAAATCTAGGGAATTTAGGAGTTCCCAGATAAAAATAAAGAGAGAACGATTGAAATCTAAGCAATAAGCACAGATATAATTTAAGAAAAATATGGACATGCAGCACAATTCACAATTGCCAAGATGTGGAATCAACTCAAGTGCCCATCAATTCA
The DNA here is from genome assembly GCA_004363605.1 of Indri indri. NCBI lineage: Eukaryota > Metazoa > Chordata > Mammalia > Primates > Indriidae > Indri > Indri indri. Next base: position 7,195 of record RJWJ010042382.1, on the reverse strand, counting down.
TGAGTAGATTAATAAAATGTGGTAGATGCATACTCTGGAATACTACTCAGCCATGAAGAAGGATGAATTAATGCCTTTTGCAATAATTTGGATGGAACTAGAGACTATTATCCTAAGAGAAGTGTCTAAAGAATGGAAAAACAAATACTGCATGTACTCAGTATTAAATTGGAACTAACCAATGGGTACACATGTGCACAGAGGGAAGTAAAACTCAGTGGAAATCAAGCAGGAGGGAGGGGGCAGGAAAGGAGGGGCAAAAACTTACCTAACAGGTACAGTGAACACTATCTGGGTGATGGACACACTTATTACCCTGACTCAAACATTACAAAAACGATCCATGTATCCAAAAACGTTTGTACCCCTATAATATTTTGAAATAAAAAATTTTTTTAAATCAAGACGAAAAAATCCTGACAATTCAAACCAAAAGAACTCCTTGTGTTTTAAGTACAATTAATTTAAAAGAGTCATACACTGGTGTATCCAAGCATATTTTTTTCATTTATTTTTTCATAAAGAAAAACTTCATTTTTCTACTAAGTAAAAAAATAAAGAACATCTACCTCTGTACAAAAGTAGGTTGGTATCATGGTTCTTTTCATGTACTTTTAAATGCCAAAGACAATGAACTAACATCTACAAACACCAAATAATTTTACTTCTTGTTAAATTTTCATTCACATGGAAAAATAATTTAAAAATGTTTTCTTAAGAGATGCAAAGGATCAGGAAATACACCAATTAAATGTGTGTCTTTAAAATTTTACTTGAAAATGTACAAATTTTAAATTACATAAAGACTGCAAAGTTAAGTGGCATTGGAAGTAACCATAGTTCATCAAATTCCTTGTTTTATAAAGGAAAGAGTCAAAATACACTTTTTCATACATTTTCTAATCACGGACATACAGATTGAAGAATATTTTGGGAAATATTAAAGGTAGCCTCTAAGACAATGACCTTATTATTATCCCCCACATTACAGTAAAAGGAAAAGGTACAGAGATTAATATCTTCTCTTAAGAGAAAAGATAGATAAATATATCACTGATCTCCAGACAGGCAAGATTTGTCATGCATAGAAATAAAATCAATATGGGTTTTGAACAAAGACTTCTTGGTCATACTCCTCTGAAAAGTGATTGTCTCTGGGGCTATGCGGGGTGGTCTACCATGCCATATACTAAAGGTAGTAGTGTAATGGTTGGTTACGAGGAGGTTCTGGTGTCAAACTCTGGGTTGAAATAAATGTTAGCTCTGCTAACATTTAGAGAGGACTAGTTATATGTTGATTAAATTAGATAACACATGCAAAGAACTAAGCACAATTAATGATATTATTTAATGTTCAATAAATAGTACCCACAATTATTGCTGTTTCTAACTAATCTTTTCAATACTGGAATAAATTGCAGTTTACCAGATGTAGCTTATAGCCACTGCTTTTATGTGAACAATTCTCAAATATTCACATGAAAGGTTGGCCAAAGAATGTACTTACAGTATTCTGCTATTAATACCTTGTGTAATAACAAATTAATTTCTTCCTAAAAAGCATGATCTAGAACAGATAGATCACAGTAAACTTTTAAATATTACTTGAACATTTTAAGTACTGCCTGTTATGTGTTCTGTCAAGCAAATCAGCTCATTTGCCATTGGTAACTAAGGAATGATGTCAATATAATGCAGTAGTTTGAAAATCACATTTTTCATATGTAACTTCTCCCAGTGTGTTAACATTTGAATCATCACCATTAAGAACAGCTGAATTCACCTTGCCCTAATACAACTGAACACAACAAGCTACAGAAGAATAAGGTTGTGCAAATGCCCATTCACTACACTATCCTTTTCTACTTGGTTTGACCAAGGGCTCCGTCCTCCAAAGCTAATTGTACTAATTCCAAAATCTCTATGCATTTGCCCTAGCCTCCAAAACTTAGCAGCCTGAACCCTTCAATATAGTATTTCTTTACATTAAGCTACCTTAACATTTAAAACAATGACAACTATATACACTGTACTAGTTCTTTAGTAGAAATTTTGCATGTCTTTTTAAAAATATCAGTATTTTTTTTTCAGAATTGTTTTGGTAGCATTTCAAAGTTGCATATGCTATGACTGATCAGCCCCAACCTTATTTTTCCCATTTTGTGAGTGATTTTACAGAACACAGGATTTCTTAGAAAACCATGAGTCGTATAATGGCAGAAATGACTATAATTTCTAAACTAGCCACAGCCCTTTCCTTCTCCCTGTCCTTTCTAATCCCTCTCCAAACTCTGTTTTAGATTGTATACCATGTAAAAAGACAGGTCTTAGAGTTCTTCTAACATCATTAATATCCAGGGGAGATGCAGAGTATATTCAACATTTGAAGTGACAAATGACATGACAAACCAATATTCAATCTCCCCAAATGAGCAGCCAGATAGCTTCCCAAATGAGTGAAAGACTTTATTTCTCATACACGATGAAAAAAATCAACTATTCCTGAAATAAAGGTTTATTTTACAAGTGAATATCTATAGAGGAAGCTACAGAACTTTAATACTCAAGTGACATTCACTAGCAAATGTTATTCCATCTTGTAGATGTTCATGATGAGTCAAGACCACCTGGCATTTCTTGAGTAAAGCATGGATTCAAACTCTTAAAACATAAAAAAAATGCTTTGCATTTAATGTAATGAGCCAGCCCAGACTCAGAATAACTTCTTAAGGCCTAATGCGTCTTAATATATAGGATCATGTTTTTAGTAGGTTATGTGGTAAGCTTAGTAGCACTTATGTTTTGTAGAATAAAAACATGATAAAGATCAAGAATAATATAAGCCCTCTTACACAATTTGATTATGACCAATAAATGGTCAGTTAATCAAAAAGAATTAGTTAGGCAAAGAATAAAAATGTTTTACATATGTATTTTAAATATTTTATTTTAATTTAAACATATGTATGTGCATTTTGACCAAACTTTTTATGTAGGGCCAAGGCTTTTTCTTTGAGCATCATCCTGCTAATAGAGTTTGAGTTTCCTTTCTTGCATATATTGCATTCATAATACATATCTACAATTGCATATGAACAGTTTCTGACTTCCATTTCCTAAAGTGAAACAAAATGCTTCCAGAACAATCTGAATGCAAATTCTTTAGTAATTACTTCTAAATTCTTATAGCTATCTTAAAATTTAATACATTTAAATGTCACTGAAAAAACATTCCTGAAGTATTTGACTTCATATTCAAATAAACAACTCTTTTACACTCATATAATATTTAATTATTTCATAATCATAACAAAGACAACTGTTATGAACAGGTTTGGAAATAGACAACTGATTTTTGGCAAACATACTACCCAACTAGAACTAGATGGTCAAACTAATAAGCAGCTTATAACACAGGAAATAGAGAACATTGATTAATTTGAGAAAATAAAGGGTAAATTAAGTGGGGGGTTATAAAAGAATATTTACTATTGTCTGGAAGTACCCAAGGCTTAAGATTCTAGAGTAATTGAGACCCAGATGATCTGTGCTAGAAGCATTGATACAGAATTTCTAAATGGGATGTTGTATAGGGTTAACGTGTCTTAGCATGAATTATTTGAGTTTATCTTATTTGGGATTCATTAAGCTTTTCGATTGTGTGGGTTTATGTCTTTCACCAAATTTCCAAAGTTTTCAGCCATTATTTCTTCAAATACAGTAGTCCTTCCTTACCCATGGTTTCACTTTCCATGGTTTCAGTTACTGGCAGTCAACTGTGGTCCAAAAATATTAGATGGAAAATTCCAGAAATAAATACTTCATAAGTTTTAAATTGCATGCTATTCTGAGTCTCAGGATGAAATCTCATGCCATCCCATCCCACCTGGGAGGTGAATTATCCCTTTTTCCAATGTGTCCAGGCTGCATATTACCTGCCTTTTAGTCACTTAAATGGCAGCTCAGTTATCAGATCAACTGTGGCAATTAGGTTGGGTTCAAGTCACCCTTAGTTCAAGTCACCCTTATTTTACTTATAATGGCCCCAAAACACAAGAGTAGTGATGTTGGCATATTGTTATAATTGTTCCATTTTATTATCAGTTATTATTGTTAATCTCTTACTATGCCTAATTTATAAATTAAACTTTATCATAGGTATGTATATTTAAAAACATAAAATATATAGGGTTGAGTACTATCCCCTTTTTTTCAGTCTATTTTCTCTCTGTTGTTCAGATTAGGTAAATTCTATTGATCTGTCTGAATATCTCATTTTTTTAAAAGAGAAATGTAAGGAAATATTATTAAAATATATAATTCCTGGGCATTTCCCTAAATATTAGTAACATGCTTTTCTTTCCAGAGTTCTTCATAGAAGTAGGTCCTTCTTAGTTTTCAGATCCAGGATTAACTGTCACTTTTGCAAGGAGTTTCTCTAAGTTTACTTCCTTTATATTCCCTTTCACACTCCAAAATTGCATTGTTTATATATTTTAATTATTTATTTTCCACTTCCTCCCCTATAAAATAAGCTCTACCAGGGCAAGGACCATGTCTTGTTGACAATTGGTTTGCACAGAGTAGGCATTCAGCAAATATTATTGTGAATAAAAAGTGAATAAATATTATATATCAGCTGCCTCATATGTGCCTGAAGGGAAACAACTGGCATTTCCCACATAGTTTAGTGATGGGGCTGAAATCAGACCAAGAAAAAATAGGTAGCACATATGCACACAACCTGGAGATTTTAAGATGTATGACCCCTAAGAAGTGGAGCTCACTTGTGGCCCCTTCCTGTCTAGATGTGCTTAGAGGTCTTCGTAAAATAAACCTTAGCTGGCATTCAAATTGAAGACTCCATATAGCAAAAGCAATCTTAAGCAAAAAGGATAAATTGGGAGGCATCAAATTACCAGATTCAAAGCTATACTACAAGGCTATAGTAACTAAAACAGCATGGCACTGGCATAAGAACAGAGACGTAGACCAATGGAACAGAACTGAGAACCCAGATATAAAACTATCCTCATATAGCCATCTAATCTTTGACAAAGCAGACAAAAACATACACTGGGCTAAAGAATACTTATTCAATAAATGGTACTGGGAAAATCGAATAGGCACATGTAGAATACTGAAACAGGATCCCCACCTTCCCCTCTGACAAAAATCAACTCACGGTGGATAATGGACTTAAGCCTAACGCATGAAACTCTAAGAGTTCTAGAAGAAAATGTTGGAAAAACTCTTATAGACATTGGCGTAGGCAAAGAATTTATGAAGAATATCCCAAAGGCAATCACAGCAACAACCAAAATAAATAAATGAGACCTGATCAACTTAAAAAGCCTCTGCACAGCCAAGGACACTATCACGAGAGCAAACAGACAACCTACAGAATGGGTGAAGATATTTGCATACCACACATCCAATAAAGGGCTGATAACTAGAATCTATGTAAAACTTGGGAAAATCAGCAAGAAAAAAATCAATCAACCCTATCAAAAAGTAGGCAAAGGGCATGAACAAAAACTTTTCAAAAGAAGATAGACTAATGGCCAACAAACGTATGAAAAAATGCTCAACATCTCTAATCATCAGGCAAATGCAAATCAAAACCACAATGAGATATCACTTACCTCCAGTGAGAATGGCTTTTATCAAAAAGTCCCCAAACAATAAATGTTGGCATGGATGTGGAGAGATAGGAACACTCATACACTGCTGGTGGGACTGCAAACTAGTACAACCTCTGTGGAAAGTAATATGGAGATACCTCAAAGAGCTACAAGTAGAACTACCATTTGATCTAGCAATCCCATTACTGGGCATCTACCCAAAGGAAAAAAGACATTCTATAAAAGACATCTGCACTAGAGTGTTTATAGCAGCACAATTCACAATTGCAAAGATGTGGAAACAACCCAAGTGCCCATCAATACATGAGTGGATTAATAAAATGTGGTATACGTATACCATGGAGTTCTACTCAGCCACAAAAAACAATGGTGATATAGCACCTATATATTATCCTGGATACAGCTTGAACACATTCTACTAAGTGAAGTATCCCGAGAATGGAAAAACAAGCACCACATGTACTCGCCATCAAATTGGTATTAATTGAGCAACACTTCTGTGCACATATAGTAGTAACGTAGATCAGGTGTCAGGCAGGTGGGAGGGAGGAGGAGGGGATGGGTATATACACACCTAATGTGTGCAGTGCGCACCGTCTGGGAGATGGACATGCTTGAAGCTCTGACTTGGGTGGGGCAAAGGCCAATATATATAACCTGAACATTTGTACCCCCATAATATGCTGAAATAAAAAAAAATAAAAACAAAAAAATAAATATAAATAAATAAATAAATAAATCTTAATTTCAGACTATTGATGAAATAGTGAAGAAGGTTTAGATTCACAAGACACAACAAATTCCTTAAAAGCGTCTTTCCCTAACTCGTCTTCATTTTATCCCTCTCCATCCCCCTCGCCCCCTCCCTCTTCCTCTATTTCTCCCCCTTGTGCTCTCTCCCATAAGCACAGCACCATCGCCCATTTCTCTCCCCCACTCTCCCCACTCCAAGCTCCCTAATGTCCTCCTTCACGCCCAGGGTCACCAGGCTCCTTTGTTCCTTCCTCTTTGCCCCACGTGACATTATGATTTTTCTTCATATCTGACTCTTGGCATTTTTCTAGCATTTTTGTTTTTCTGGTTCTTTCCTTACCCATTACTCTGATCTGCATAGGAAAGGCCTGGCTAACGGGTGAGGACAGAATTATTCTTTACCTATAAATTTGAAGAAGAGGCCAAGTAGGCTAAGGCCAAAATAAAAAAATTCTTACTATGGAGGGAAGGAGAGAGGGCAGGGTGCGTGCAGAAGGGAGGCTATGAAGAAATAAAAACAAGTACCTTAAGGCTATCATAATGGCACTAAAACAAGTACCACATATCAAAGTATCCGTATATTTGGTACATTTCAAGACTTTGCTTTTTCTCTTCTGTTTTTAGCTGCTCCCTGCTCTCCATCTATTTGTCCCTCTGTGCTATTTTTTCTGATGAGGTTTTCAATAAGGATTTTCCAAGTCATGAATAGTAACAACTGTAGGCTGAAATAGGGAATTGTCTGCAATATTATCTTATCTCTTTAAAGAAGGCACAATGCACCAAAAAAAAAAAAAAAA
>RJWJ010042381.1:0-13079 GCA_004363605.1 Indri indri | reverse complement strand
CCTGTCACTGCTTTTGCGAATGCACCCAAAGGCGTCCCAGACTCCCAAACGCCCGCGTCTGGCTCGTTCTTCCCACGGAGCGGGACCACCCCGAGTGAGGGACGCGGAGGGCATCAGCGCAGGCGGTGGAAAGAGCAGTAGCTCAGGGCTGCCGGCTCCTCATTTGGGACATCTCTGCCAGCGCGGTCCTCAGTCCCCATCCCCAGCTCCGCCACCTCCGGGCTGCAGCGCAGAGCACAGCCCCCACCCTGGCCGCTCCTCCCTCCGGGACCGCTCACCACGCTGCCGGGGGATGCACCAGGGCTGGCTGGTGTCCGAGGGTCTGCTGGCCCCCAGCTCATTCTTGGCCACCACCCGGAAGTGGTACTCATGGCCGGGGAGGACGCCCAGGAGGGTGAAGCGGTTGGTGTGGACGCGGTCTGCTGCCTCGCGCCAGGGGCCGTCGGAGGAGCGCGTCTGCACCGCGTAGTGCAGCGGGACTCCCCCGGCCTCATCCGGAGAGGGCTCCCACTCGGCCGTCACCGTCCCAGGCACGTTCTCCTGCAGGTGGATGGGCCCAGGCGGCTGCGGACACGCTTCAAGAGAGAGGGCAGAGGGAGCCCACGTTGGAGGGGACCCAGTAGGACTCCTGCGTGGTCCTCCCGGGGGGTCCCCAAGTCTTCCTGGGGTTCTGGGGAATGCAGTCTTGCCATGCAAGTAGCTGCAGCCAGAGAGAGCTTGGCTGGGAGTCTACAGTTATCTCTAGAGTGTGGAAAATCTCCCCCGAAAGAATGATTTTAGTTCACTGTAGTTTTTAAGTAAAATGACACAGTGCTTTTTTGGACAGAGGTAGGGGCTTTCAGGAAACCAAGCTACAGAACCCCCACTGTTCGCCTGTTCATCATTTCCTATATCCGGGGACTCCTCCAGCGCAGGGGCTGGGTTGGGGCTGCAGTGCACAAGGACAGCCTTTGCCTCCTGCAAGGGCCACAGACGGTCCTGGCCACCGGGTCTTTCCAGTGACCGCCTTCACCCACTGACTCAGAAGAATAACTGAAGTTCCAGGAGGGGATGTGGCATGACTGTCTCTAAGTTCTTGAGACAGAAGAACAAGGAAAGACCCTCAGGGAATCTTCCTTGGCCTTTCCTCCTTCCTGCCTTCAAGCACACAGGCAGGGGGCAGTGTGGTCACCTTGCGTACCCAGCCCTTGTAAGACGGCTGAGACCTGTGACCATGCCAGATGGAAACCTCCGTGCCTCGTGAGTGGCCGAGCCAGCGTCTGGGGCCCAGAGCCAGGCCCGCCTCACCTGCCACCCTGATGCGGAAACTGCGGGCAACCTCCTTCCCCTCAAGGCTCCTCAGCACCACGGTGTAGAGGCCGCTGTCCGAGAGGCTGGCCACAGGAATCAGAAGCTGTGTAAGGCCGTCCTTGGTGGTGGTCACGCTTCTTTTGGGCAAGGGCAAGCCATCCTTCAGCCAGGTCACCTTAGGCATGGGGGCAGCCTGGGAAACGAGAGGAAGGAAAGGGTGAGAAGGGGAAATTCTGTGGACGCGATGGCATTTAAGCTGGGCCTAAGGCAGACGCGGCGAGAAGAGCCTTCTGGGAGGAGGAGGGTCGGGGATGTAACACACAGGTGGAAAGTGCGGGTTGGGGAACAGGATGGTAGAGCGGAGGTGATGAAGTGTGCGGTTGGCAGGGGGGTGTCGCGGGGGGTGGTGGAACAGGAAGGAAGCTGGACAGGGAGGGGAGGCAGACATGTGAAGCGCCCTCCACGTCACACCGTGCAGACATCCGGATTTTATTCTGAAAGCCATGAGCTGCTGTGGTAGTTTGAGCAGGAAAACACACTTAGCTCTGGATTGACATGGGGGTGCCGGAGGGGAGCAAGAAGGGACTCCCAGGAAGGGGAATGCCCAAGACCAAGTCGGGGAGGACGTGGGAATCCCTGCATAGTCCAGGAAGGAGATTGTGGTGGCCTGGCCTTGAACTGTGGCAACCCTGAGCAGGGAGGGGAGGTCAGCCCAGCTGCGTGGTGACCATGCCGCCAACCCCCTGTAGGGCCCTAGTAGTGGGCACAGTGGGCATCAGAGTCGAATGGGCATGAGCAGTGATTTAGCTCATGGGGCTGTTCTGAGGATTTAGGGAGCTAATCCCACATGGGAAGCACAGAGAACAGGCCTAGGCCATAGCAAACACTCAGTGTGTGAAATACTTTGCCATCAGTATCAGTGTTGCTATTAAGGTCTAATAGGTAAGAACGAGTGATTTAGAGTAAGACAGATCTGGGTTTGAATCTGACTCTGACACCTATGAGCTTCCTACACAGATGATGATGATGGTTTTAAATAATATTGATGATGATAATGATAATTATTATTATTATACATAACCATTATGTAATAATAATGACATATTGGGTGCTTGCTCTATGCCAGCCCTGTTAATGTGCTTTCAATGTATTAACTGCTTGAATCCTCAGAACAACCCTTTGATATAGGTTACTATTATCCTATTTGACAGATGAAGAAGTTGAAACACAGAATGGTTAAGATATTTGTCCAAAGTCAAACAGCTAGTGAATGATGATGTCGGAATTTGGACCCAAACGGTTTGTACTTTTAACCACCATGCTATACATACAGGTGATGTTGCTGGTGATTGGGGATCATCCTGAGTCAAATGAAGGTCATATGTTTGCACAAAAACACATTCCAAAGTCAAAGGGGATTGTCTACACCGCAGGCCCCCTGAAGTCCCGGACTCAGACAGGCGGAGAAAAGTGAGTGCCCTGGTTTGGAGGTGCAGTACCATAAAATACCACTAGAGGGATCTGTAGGCCGGGAGCAGAATGGCCGCCCCGTGGCCAGGTGAGGGCTGTGCCTTCACGAAGGACCCTGACCTTTCCTTTCTCGTGTCTGGCCTGATTTCAGCGCGAGCCCAGGTCACTGACTAGGGGTCAAAAAGGAACGGGGGGCGGCGAAGAGAACTGCAGGGCTGAGTCTGGCTCCCTTGGCCTCTCCGGACTCCCCTCCCGCACCCCTTGAGGGACACTCACTTCAAAGGAGACGGGCACGCTGACGGTGTCCCCAGCCTTGACCAACAGCGAGTCCTTTGTGCAGGAGTCCACGAGGAACTTGGGACAGACTGGAACACACAAGACGGCTTGTCACCTCCTTCTACAGCTGGGCCCCAGCCCCAGGTCCCCAGGGCAGGGCTGGAGGGGAAGGCTCAGCTATTTGATGCTGAGATCGCAAAGGACTGGGGGCTTTAAAGGAACTGGAGGGAGGTTGGGAGGATGGTCCTGGGGGGAACCCCAGCAGCTGGTGGGGAGATGCCAGCAGGAAAGGAACAGGAGCTGAGAAAGGTATGCCACAGGGAGAGGGTTAAGGACAGGCTGGAACACAGGCAGTGATACGTGGTGGAGCTCTTTCACTTTGCCGATGAGATAACCAGCAGTCTGAGTCAGAAGTGACTTGTCTCAGGTCACACCGAGTTAGGGACAGATTCTGGGATTCTGGACTATGTGCTGTGTACACATCTCCTTTATTGTCACAGTGACAACTAGGGTGAGTTGGGTGGCCCAGTGCCAGCTTGGGTCAAAGACAGGTCAGCTGCTTCTAGCAATTAAAGCCCACAGGGAAAGACAATCCCCCTTTAGACAACAGGGAGCCGGGGCATGTCTCATTCTGAGCGTGAACTGAGTGAGCTGAGCGTGCTTGTGCCTCCTGAGGCCATGCTGGGAAGCAGCAGCTCTCTGTCCTGGAGACAGCACCACCTTCGGAGTCACCAGGCTTAAATCCTGGCTCTGCCACATACCTGTGGTGAGACCATGGGCAAAGTGTCTTGGACCTCAGTTTCCTTCTCTGTAAATTTGGGCTAAAAATATTGACCTTGTAGAATTGTTGTAAGTTGGAATGAGAAAACATTTCTAAAAAGGGCCTGCCTAGCCCAGGGCCCAGCACATTGTAGGTGCTCAATAAATAGTATTTCATGAAACTGGGGAAGGGGATCTTGGCTCTGCAAGTGCTTGGTGGCTGCTCAGAGGTGCCTCTCAGGGAGGGCGTGCAGGGCTCAGAGGCAGGGAAGGAGGTGGCACTAACCAGTGGTGGACATCGCTTGCACTAACGTGTCCAGGGCAGTGGGCTGGCCGTGGCCTCCTTCATTAACGGCTGTCACTCGCACGAAGTAGCCTTCTTGGGGCCGAAGCCCCTTGACCGTGTAGGTGGTGACTGGCACGGTGCCCGCGTGGCATGGCATCCACTGGACACTGTCTGAGCGACACAGCTCCACCACGTAGCCCTGGGCTTCATCCCCATCCTGGGTATCCGGTCCGGCCCAGCTCAGGGTGATGCTGGTGTTCGTCGTGTCTGTGACTTGGAGATTCTGCACGCGCCCAGGAGGTCCTGGCCAGACCGCATGGGAACATCAGGAATGGCATCACCCTCTCCCAAGGGAGGCCACTCAGTGTGGATAGTCATTAGCCTTCCCTGTGGGAGTCTGGGGATTTCTTTCACTTAGTGACTCCGCCTTTGGGCCTTCCTGAAGCACCCACCTGGAACCAATTCCTCACTCCAGCCAGTGCTTTGCCTCAGGTGTGCACACAGACCCCAGGCTGCCTCCTCCAGGAAGCCTCCCCCAACGCGTGCCACTCATTCCCCCACCTGCCAAGCCTCTTCCCCTAACTATCCTTCTGTGATTCCTGAAAACCGAAACTCTTAGGTTCCTTTAGCGCTGAATGCTAGAATTCTATGTCCTTTTATTCTGAACCCCAAGCCCTTAGAGTCAAGACTCTGCCTTTTGGGCACTCCATGCGGGCTGCTTGTTCTTCACTTGTTAAACAGGAGCAATAATAACGGCCCTACTTATGCACAGAGGTCTGGGCACAGGCGAAAGGCGTGGTGTGTGACGGGGCTTTGGAAATTGCAGCAGTCCACGGCTCTGGCCCCCAAGCCTGGCCGCGCTTTGGAATGACCTGGGGAGCTTAAAAATCTTGGTGCCTCGACGCCACCCCCAGAGATTCTGATTTAATTAGTCTGGGGCGCAGCCTGGATAGCAGGATTTTTAAGAGCTCTCCAGGTGTTTCTAAATATGCAGCGAAGTTTGAAAGCCACTGGTCTAGGACAGTGCTTCTCAAACTTTAATTAGTAGACAAATTACCTGGGGATTTTGTTAAAAATACAGCTCCTAATTCAGTAGGTCTGGGGTGAGGCCTAAGATTCAGCATGTCTAGTAAGTTCCCAGGTGACATTGCCAGGCCACGGACCTTGCTTAGTTGCAAGAATCAGTGAAATGTAGTCACTGCTGGGGCTGCTGTTGGACACTGCTGGTCCTGCCTATCGTCTCCACTCCCCATACTGATAAGAGATGAACAGTAAAACAGGATGGGTCTGTCCGCTTGCAAGGGGTCCAAAGCCTGGGCCAGCCTTCCTCCTCCATCCCTCCCTTCCACGCTCTGTCCTTCCTAGGACTAAAACTTAGATGCCACTCAAACAATTAAACTGACAGAATGTTCTATTCTTGTTGGGTTCATTCGAACAGCCTGCACCCGGAGTGCGCCAGGCCTTGTGGGACACAAAGATGCTCTTGAGGTGTTTTGCTACCAAGCCAGCAAGTGCCAGAAATGCACTGCTCCTCGGTGACGTGGCATTGGCAGCTCATAAGGGGATGAGGAACATGGAGCCGCATTTTCTAAGTTGTGCATCTTGGAGCGAAGTTTTTAGCAGGTATTTTGCAGAAAAGGTATTCTCTACTCAAATTTGGGAGATTCGGATCAAGGAAGGTTAGACAGGTTTGGGGGTTTTTTTTCCCTGCAGAACTTAGAAATATCACAGACTCGTGTCATGCACATCTTGGATCACAGACCTCTGTTGCTGTCTCCCTTGTTCTCAAAATGTTTGTTGGCATCTCTGAGTACACTGATGCTCCGAGGACCACAGACGGGGAAATGCTGCCCTGGATGTCAGTTTCTCGAGGGCAGAGACCAGGACTGACTCACTAGCTCCTGGCACAAAGCAGCCTCCTAGTCGGTGATGGGCAAATATTCGGCAGATAGAGAATGGAGGCTGAGGTTTCTCTGCTACCCGCCCTCCCGCCCTCCATCCCGCTATGGGGATATAACCCCTCACTGGAGCGAGTGGGTGGCTGTCAGACTGAGACATATAAGGCCAGCTCGGGGACAGACCTGCCTGGAGGCCAAAGGCTGAGTGAAGTGATCTTGGAAGGAGTCTTCTGGTCCCCACTGCCTGGCCTCTGGGCCTGTTTGACCTCGGTGCACAGCCCTGAGACGGGCCTGGCCTGAGAGCCTTTCAACCTTTATCTTCCAGACCCCCTGACCACTGCTTCAGGACTGCCCCTGACCTGTGACCCCGGTCCTGTCCCACCCAGCCTCAGAGCTATCCCATGCTCACCCCCACGCCACCGCGAGCTGCTGCTGTACTTACTCATGGGGTCCCGGGCGAACACAGCATCCGAAGGGGGCCCAGGCTCTCCAGGGCCGGAGGGAGCCACAGCCGTCACCCGGAACTCGTACTGACAGCCCTGCCGCACGTCCACCACCGTCCACCTCCTCTCTGTGAACAGCCCACCCAACGTCAGTCCCGCCCTGTGGGGGCCAGGCGATGGGGAGATAGCTCGGTGCCTCCAAGTTCTGGAGAAGACCAAGCCTGGGGTCCTAACACGCCCTCCGCCAGCCAGCCAGGTGTGACCCAGTCTCTCCAAGGGGAAAAGAGCTCTGCTCAGGGTGTCAGGGACCCCGAACCCCTGTCCGGTTTTGCCACTAACGGCTGGGTGATCTTGGGCAAGCGCCTTGCTCCCTCCTTCTCTCCCTGCCTTACGGGGTTGTTGTCATGTTCAAATTAAACAGGATCACTAACTAGCGAAGTTGGATGGAGGCCCTCAGTTCATCCAGAGAGGAGGAAACCGAGGCCCTGGCTCCTGAGTGGCACAGCATGACCAGATCCCAGGTCTCCCGGCAAGCTGTTCTGAGCCGTCCTCTCCTCCACAGACCCTGCCTCCGCGGCGTGCACGCAGAGCGCAAAAACGCAAAGGTGTCCCCTCAGCCTCTGCCCAACCTTTGGCTTTTCCAAGTGGGTTCTCATCTCAGAAAGCAGTTAGTGTCGCAGGAAACTACTAAGTGGGGAGGGGACCCTTCTCTCCACTTATTAGATGAGGAAACTGACATGTAGAGAGGAAGTGGCTGCCCAAGGTCATGGCCAGGAGTGGAGGGGCCAAGGCCAGCAGCTTCACCCCTGGCTTCCAGCCAGGACTTCTCCTAAACCAGAGCTTCTCAGCCTCAGCACAGTTGATGGTTTTTGCCAGATAATTTTTTTATTATTATTATTTTTTTAACAGGGGATGAGTTCCATCCTGTGTGCCGTAGGATCTTTAGCAGCTTCCCTGGCTTCTCCACTCCAGATGCCAGTGGCATCTAACCCCCACCCAGCTGAGACCATCAAAAACGTCTCCAGATGTTGCCACATGTTCCCTAGGGAGACACACTGACCCCAGAGGAGACCCACTATGTCAGACCAATCGGGGCTGATAGTACCAACAGATCCTGGGGCCAAGGGGGGTCCGAGGGAACTTCCCAGGACAACGAGGAGCCCCCCGGCTGCTTACCAGGGATGGGCCGGTCGTTCACGGCCGTCCAGGTGCTGCTCCCCACCTTGCGCTTCTCAATCAGGTAGCCCAGGACGTGGGCACTGCCAGGGCCCCGCGGTGCTGTCCATGTTAGTGCGATGCCCCGGCTGGAGGCCGACAGGACGGCTGGGGCAGAAGGGGCCCCGGGGAGAGCTGGGGGCAGAGAAGGTGCTGGTCAGCCAGGGGCCAGAGACAGGCGCCAGCCACGCGGAGGCCCTGGGGCTGGAAGGCTCCGTCCTCTCCTGGGGCACGTCGGGGCTGAGCCCCTGTCTGGGACACTGTCCTGGCTGTTCAGGGGCAGGAATGACGGGACAGAGAAGTCACTTTGGCCCAGGAGTCTAGAGCCAGTCCTGAGACCGCTCAGCCTCGCGTCCCCTGAGAGGATGCCCAGACTGCAGGCGTCGGATGGAGGCAGATGCTGGTCCCTACCTGGGTCCTCACAGGGCTTTTGCTTGCCCGGCCCCTCTCCCCGGAGACCCCGTAAACCTCATTTCCAGATCCCAGAGGCAGCTGAGGTACAGAGACTGCAGAGGGCCCCAGAAGGGCCTCCCGACCCCGGGCGCAGGCTGGTGTCGCTCAGCCTCCGCGGCAGACCTGCCCCTCTGGACACAGTGGGGAGCCCAGGGGTGTCCCCCAACCCCGGCCCCAGCCCCAGCCTTTTCTCTCACCCTCAGGAGCCGCCAGCACCTCCTCAGACTCCAGGGCCTCGCCGGCCCCCTCCGAGGTCACAGCCCGCACGCGGAAGGCGTACTTCCTGCCCCGCTCCACGTGGGCGTCGGTGAAGTTGGTGCCGTCTGCGGGGGCCTCGCCCACCTTCAGCCAGGTGCTCCTGCCAGCCTGTCGCCTCTCCACCACGTAGTGCTCCACGGCCCGGCCCCCGTCATCTCTCGGGGGCCGCCAGCGGAGGCAGACACCAGCCTCGTGGCGATCCTGCACCTCCAGGGGGCCCTGCGGGGGCTCAGGCTTGTCTGGGGACCCACCGAGAGGGACAGGAAGAGAAGGGGGTCAGAGGAGGTGGGGGCGTGTGCTGGTCTCCCCCTCGTCAGTGGATAAGCCTGCAGTGAGTGGGCTGCCCGAGGTCCGCATGTTCCCTGAGACGGCCTGGTGTCCCTGGGCTCCACCCTCAACCCACACGGGTACACTCAGGGACGTGCCACAGGATGCACCAGCCCACGCCCGGCCCCGCCATTCCGTGGCTGGTATGGGCACTGCTCAGCCCACAGGAGCCCTGCCTTGCTGGCAGCACTCGAGACTGGGGGCCACCGTTCCACCCAGCAACTTCCCTAAGGCCCAGCGGGTTGGGGTCAGAGAAGCACAACCACCTCCTCCCCCAGCAGAAGCCCAGCCCTTCGTTTGCCTAAACTGCCTCTTCCTAGCCAGTGTGAGGAGGGGAGAGGGGGCAGGGACGGGTGGTTTTGGACCTTAAACAGCACGCACACAAGGACCAGGGCCAGCAGACATCCCACCCAGACCTGCCCCTGCTGGCAGGGAGGGCTGGAGCCCCAGGGACCCTCGGGCCATGGCCGGGGAGAGGGCTGAGGCTGGCACCTATGACTTGCAGGGTGAGCGTGGCCTGCGCAGAGCCTCCCTCGCTCCTCAGGGTCACGCTGTACTGGCCACAATCCTTCCTGCATGCGCTGGGGAGGCACAGCCGTGCATAGCCGTCCCCCAGGGCCACCTGGGTGCCCCGGCTGCCACTGCCCACCAGCTCCGCCCCGTCCTTCCTCCAGGCAGCCTGAACCGGGAGGCGGCTCTGGAAGGGGACCTTCACTGTCACCGGCTTCCCAGCCTTGACCACCAGGGGCTCTCTCAGCGTCTCTGTCACGTCTGGAGCGATGGTGGGTGGATCTGGAGATAAAACAAGGCGAGAGACTCAAAGACAAGGGCACTGGGCCCTGGGCAGTGCAGAAAGAAGCAGCTGGGGAAGGAAGCTGGGGCTAAGAGAAAGAAACCCTCCACCCCACCTCACGAGGACTAACGAGGGGAATGGGCTTCAGCTGCAGCAGGAGGGTCGGGATTAGACCTCCCCGAGGACTTCCTGGCAAGGAAGGAGATAAGACCCTGGAATAGGGAAGGTGTGGGTTGGCTTTTTAAATCACATTCTCAGCCAGAGGAGGAGATGAGACACTGGCTGCAGACGGGCCACACATTTAGGTGTTTAGAAGTGGAGCTTATCGCCTGGTACACAGGGACTGTGGGACGGGGAAGGGCAGGGCTGGGCCTCACCCTGGACGGTCAGGGTGGCCTCGCTCTGCTGGTTGCCGGCGACAAAGGTGTACCTCCCGGCCTGCGTCCCCTGCACGTGGGCAATGAGGAGTCTGTGCACGAGACCGTCCTGCTCAAAGACGACTCCATCCTGGGTGGTGAGCTGGAGACCAGAGCCAGGGCAGGAGAAGGTCACCCCACCCTGGCCCCCCCAGGCCAGCCACCCACAGCCATTTGCTGACGCAATCGCTGGACACATGCCGAAGCCACATGAGCTGAGTGCTCATCCCCGTGCCAGGCGTGTGCTCGTGTTCTCCAAGCTTAGGACCTTGTTTGTCACCAGCTCATGAGGTAGGTACTATTATTAGTCTCATTTTATAGATGAGGAAACCAGGACGTTCAGCAACTTGAGGAAGGTCACGTAACTGGTGGTGACAGCTGGGATCTGAAGCCAGATCTAGCTGACGCCAAGGCCCATGATCTGAGTGGCTGTGATGTATCTCCTCCCCAGGCGACAGTTACAGCGGAAGGCAGAGGGAAGTTCAGAGAGGCCGGAAGACGGCATTTGTACCAGGCCTTGAAGGAGGGGTAGAAGCCAGGAGGCGCGGGTCCGGGGAGGCATTTGGAATGCAGGAAGAACAGGGCACCCCCGGCTGAGGGAGGCGTGAGGAGGATACACAACATTTAAAAATCCGCTTTTATTTTAAACACACCGAGCTGTTGGCCATTTGAGCTTCTCCCCGGGTGGGTACTTGAGAGAAATGAAGAATGGAGAATCTTTCTTGCAAAGCCTCTGCCCTCTCCTTCCTTTCCGCGTTACCCCGTCCCGCCCCCAGTAAAGAGAAGGCATGAGGGGGGAGGTACCTCGACTCCGTCCTTAAACCAGGCGCCGGGCCCCAGGTCACTGGTGAGGGTGCAGGAGAGCGTGGCGGTCTCCCCCCGCTGCACCTCCGTGTCAGCCAGGCCCTGGGAGAAGTGGCCTGTGGGGCCTGGAGAGACACAGAGGGCGTCCCCAAGGCCGAGCCTCAAGCTGTGGCCTGCGCTGTGCCCTGGGAGGCCGCCATGCTGCCGCCAGCAGGGCTCAGCCCACAGCAGCCAAGCCAAGCCTCCCACTTCTCTCAGGGACCTGAGAGATCTGAGCTGGTACAAGAGATCTGGGGTGTAAGGTAGATGAGGGGCCCTCTGAGTCACACGGGTGGGAAGTCTGGGTGACCCCTAGAGAGTTAGGCCAACAACTCTCATACTTTGGACATAGGGTTTCAAGATCATATACCCAGGAGACCTCTGAGCCTCACGCAGGGTGGATCCCACCTGCACAAGGAGGAAGTTGCTGCTGAAATTTTTTTAAAAAGTTCCTGAAAATGGGGTGCATTGGCAGGGACAGACTCCTGGGGCTGGAGGCAGAACGAGGACTGACCCAGCATCCTGGTGTCCGGGAGTGGCAGTTGGCTGGAGCCCACTGGAGCCAGCTCAGCTGAGAAGCACCTACCTCGGGTCTCCGTGGAGAAACTGCCAGTGCCAGGCTTGTATCTGGATGTGGGACTCTGGGTGGCATCTCCGCCCTGGCCGTAGACATCCAGCCGGCCCTCTTTGCCACCTCTCCTGCTGCCAAGATGACTCGGGGACTCCCGGGTCCAGTCTTCACGTGGAGGTTCCCCCAGGCACGTTCGGGTCTCCCCCGCGGGAGGCTGCCCCGTGCCTCTGGCCTCGTCCGCTCTCCTTCTCCTGGCCACTCCAACCTCAGCCCCGGATTGTGCTTGAGAACTGCTCCTGAGTGGGCCCGGCCTCCTGCCCGACCTGCCGAACTCTTCCGCTCCCCACCCCTCGTGCTCCTTTGGGGCCCTGGGACCTTGGGCTGTGCCATTCTCAGCCTCCAGGGACCCTTGCTCCCCAAGGGACCCCCTTCCTCCTCTCTGTCCTTTGCCTGGCTCAGCGCTCAGGCCCTGGACCCGTCCTGATCTGTCTCCAGAGCCTTTTCTGCCAAAGGGACCATGTAAGCCATTCCAGGCTCCCCGAGGTCCTGGCTCCCCAGGTTTTGGGGTGAGGCCATTCCCCCACTCAGTGGAATTCCCCTTGCCCAGGACACCTGAGTCCTCTGCACCACCAGACCTGCCCCTCCCAGGACCTGAACGTTTGCTGTCCAGGGACCATGGGCCTTGACCTTCTCCAGCTGCCTCTTGGCCTGGTGGACCCTCCCTGCCTTTAAAGCCCTCTGGCCCTTCATGGGTCCCACTGAAAGTGGCACCTTTCTCCTGCAGAGAACCGGGAGCCCTGGAGCCTGAGGGTTGGCCTCTAGCTCCTGCGCTGCCATGGCCAAACCCCTGGTCTTCCCAGCCTGGGGCCCAAGCATTGCTTTCCCCTCGCCCATCAGCTGGCCCTGGCATTGACTTGTCCCTTCCACTGGGCCTGGAGCCTCTGTCCAGGACCTGGCCTACCCCTGCTGAGCTCCCTGAACCTGCTCCTGTCCTCCTGCCTCCCAGCAGTGAGTCCCCACCTCCCCGAGGTGCCAGTCCACCCTGGCCAGAAACTCTACCCTTGTCTGCTATTCCTGGGCCTGGTGTCCAGAAGTCCCGTTCAGGTCTAGACTCCAAAACATCCACCCCCACCCAGGTCTCACCTTCCGCTGCCTCCTTACCATCAAGAAACCCAGAACCCCCTCTATTCCCTGCTTGGTCTGCAGACCTGCCCTTCCCCCTGGGAGCCCCTCTATCCCTAGAAGACCCTGGAATCCCAGAACCATCTTGCCACTCTTCAATATCTGATTTTCCCTTGGAACCAACAGCCTCCAAGGCCTCAGGGATCCCTGAGGTTCCATTGCCCCTAAGACCATTGGTGGACTCCCACCCACCTGGAAGAGTCTGTGGCCCTCCCTGAGATTCTGGCATCCCTGGGACCCTGGGGCCGTCCCTGTGTGCTGTGCCATCTGCAGTGCCCAGCACTCCAGCCATCCCAGAGCCGAATCCAGGGCCTGCCCCATCAACAAGCCCCTTTCCTCTGGCCCTCTCTGGACCATCCTTGGAGCTCATGCCGCCTTCTGATGCTACCCAATATCTTGTAGCTTTGTGGCCTCTGGGTCCAGCCTCATGTCCTGCTCCAGCCAGTGAGCCTGGCACCCCAAACTGCCCTAAACCATCTCCACAGTGCATTTCACCCTCTGGCCCCATTTCCCCAGGCCCTCCTGAGCCTCCCCTATAATTGACCTCACCCCCTGACCCCATTCCTCCAGTGCCCCCCAAGGCTTCCCCATAACCTGCC
>RJWJ010042380.1:0-13076 GCA_004363605.1 Indri indri | reverse complement strand
AAAGACTCCTCTGTAGATGTTACTATTAAATTTTCAAAAAGTTTTATACAATGAAGTTACAAATACTCATAATTGATCAAACTTTGCCTCTGGAACTTTTCACAAGAAAAGAGAATCAATGGATTTGCATGTGTACTGGAATTCAATATAGTGCCCTCTATTTTGTTTTAAATTTGTTTTTCTTCTGTATTTAGGTGTGGTTTGCCTTGATTTTTTTCCATGATTGTAGATATATAAAGTTTGAAGGTAAAAAGCTGTGTTTTAATAAAGAAGTGTGTTTATTTTTAAGGTCATATTTCCTTTAATCAACTATAGGCACAGCAGTATGATCATTTTAATATTCACCCTCTCTGTATGCTGATAAAGAAAAAGAAAAAAATCCCATCATTTTATATTCAAATTCATGTAAAGATCATGGAAACATGTATTCCTTAATCAAACTGATCTCTTCTGTGTTTTGAAGTAATGTTGCTTTAATCTACCCTAGTAAGATCCGTTGGTCCTGAGCATGAGTTTAAATTTATTTGGCACAATATTTATAATATTCTTTAAGTGGAGTTCCCTCCACTGCTGATCTCTGCCACCTGATAGGGTAGAGATTATTATTGTGATTATAGATCTAGGTCTTCTGTAAGCACAATACTACTTACATTACAATGTTAGTATTTTATAATAAAAAAGGAAAAAATTAATTTATATGTAACATTTTGTCTAAAATTATATTAAAAAGAATTCAATGATGTCTATCCTAGTTAATAAAAATAAATCTTGTTTTTAGATTACTACTAAAATATTTTGCTATGTATTTTATGTTTAATTCAATTTTAAGGAAAGAATTATCTTGAGTCATAGTAAGAGGGCAAAACTAATCAGCAATAGTTATGAAGATCAGCACTAAAACAAATGTGTGAGAACAGAAGATACCTAACTACTTAAAATGGTATTAGACTAAGAGGTAGGGGGAACCCAGGAGATCCAGTGAGAAATAGCCTCTTATTTAAAATATACCATTTACCAAGTACTTTGATCCCCATAACAACTATCCCCAAGAAGTCACTCATAAGACTCCAGATGTCCTCTGAAGCTTGACTCAGATAACATATGCCATTAATCAGGATTGTGTGTGAAGAAAAATAGGACAACAGTTACAGTTTGCATAATAAGGATCTATTCTACTCTGCTTAAAGGATGACTGAGTTATTTATTTATTTGTTTGTTATACCTGAACAGGCTTAATACTTAAGTAAATATTCGAATTTCATCTAATCATTCATCCAAGAAATTAAAGAAAAGGGGAAGTTACATTTTGAGGGCACCAGAGGAGTGAAAGAAATTAACTAGGACATGTAGTGAGCGTTGGTGCCCAGGAATGGCAGACATCGAGAAACTGAAATGGTAGGGCTTAAATTTCTGGGAGCAGGGTTACAATCCATCCTGGATACATGTCAGATTGCACCAGCAGTGGGAAAGGAACCAGTAAAGTAATGAGAGCAGAGAATAGGGCAAGAATCAGAAGGCAAGTTACTTTGTCACAACGATTACTGGTTACAGTTGTAAAAGTATAAAATGTGTAACAATTGTTAGTTTTTTTTTTTAATGCTCATTTCCAGAATACAAAGTACTTCTATATATTTATTGCAACATATGTAAATCTATCATCTATCTATCTATTTATCTAGAGATAGAGACAAAGGCATAGACACACAGAGAGAGATGCATAATTGCTCAGATATATAACCTGCTTTCAGAGAGCTTAATGAAAACACTTGCATTTTGACATCAGATAAACATGGATACAAATATAGTATAAACATGATAAATAATTTAATCCTTTAGTGCATATTTTTCTCCACACCATAATGGTGCATTACCTTCTTTGCGAATTTGTTGTGAAATTCTATGAAATGTTTATGTCTTTACTTCAGGATTTGGATTGAAATTCTTGATCCTCAAAAAACAATTTAGAAAGAGCTGCCTTCTTGTAAGTAATTATGAACATGACCAGTTGTCAACTAATGGATTCACCCACATTTGTGATATCCTATAAACAGAAACTAACTATATATACATGTTCAATAATTGCTGGGAACTGGGAGTGTGAACGCAAATTTTATTTTCATTCTGTTTACTTTATTAGCATTTCTTAAGCCACCTCTACTCAAGCAGACAGTTGTTTTCAATGCCTTTAATATCTATGGAAATATGCAAAAATGCTAAAATAAAATGAATGCTCCTTTTTATTTGCCAGAAAAATAACTTTAATATCCTTGTGTGGTTTAGCTTGGAAAGAATCACAGGCTATACAAATCACAGAATGGGTGAATTAATAAAGGAATGAATAGATGGTATGCTTTACTTCTAAACTAGATAATAAAAATCATATGTCTAAATCTCAATTAGAGATGTTATTTCCTTATAATGAAAAAAATATATAGTCATGATTCAATCAGTGGATTCACTCTTGGAATGTGATTTCAGAATTGACAAATATTATAATGCAATATTTCTATATTTTAATATTTCATTTAACTCTTCATTTATTATTCAAAATAGATTTACAGTATTGTCTAAACAAGTGGCTGGTCAACTTTTGTTAAATTTTATTTAATTTTAAAATGAGATTCTATCATCCTTTAACTTGAGTAGACTAGATCTAAATTAACCAGACTAAAATTTCTGTTTTATTTTCTTCCCATCATAATCCTGAAAAGACTTTAAATAACCTAATTTAATTTTCCCCAGCCTTGGATTTCACAGGTATACTCCTTGGAGATAATTTACTTCTCTCCTCTCTTGAAGTTTATATAATTTACATTTTTCTAACTTTATGTCCTACTTTAAATTTTCCTTAAATGCCACCATTCATTTGATATCATTTTCTTCCCCAAACAATGTCACTATTTACATCAACTTCAACTTTTTCCTTTGCATTGCTTCCAGTGATTTTGGCCAGGACTTGGAATTTAGGAACTACAGTAGGATATATTTTATCTCTAATTGCAGGCTTGTGTTTTAAGATTAAATAGGTGGCTTATCTTAGTTCTATAACTGCAAAGTGATTTGGTTTTTAAAGCAAACCAACCGCTGGCTATTACAACTAATATACTCATGGGTAACGAGGACAAGAGATGAAAAACGACCAGAAAGTACACTGTTATAGCATCTTGTGTATCTTCTTGTAAATTAAAAATGTTCATGCAGCTTTAGGAAAAATGCAAGTTATGTTATATACACAACAGATAAAAGACAGATCAAAGAAATTATTGACCTGTAGCCCTCGGAAGCACTTTTACAAATGATGTTTTTCCAAAGGTAAGTAATTATAAATTATAAATGGTATGAAGAATAGGAAATCTCTTTATTGTATCACAATGATTATTTTTCTAACCTCCTAAAAACCCTAGATGGTGGTGTATTTAGCAGCTGCAAAACCTCCATCTTATCTGTTTTGCTAAAACTACAGAAATGTGTTGGCTATCTTTTATGATCCCTTCTCTCAGCACCGTCATTCCTTAATTTTTGTCCTCTTCTCACTCTGTCCATTTCTACATCTCCACAGGCTCCACAAAAATATTTGTTCATTTTAGTGCTGTAGCTGCCTAAGGCAGTAGCTGAAGAATCCAGCTGAGCTAAACAGTGTATTTGTGCTTTGCTAAAACATAATGTGTTTTTGCCAGGTTTGCAGTTTTTTCCTATTATAGTACTTTTCAAGATTCTATCACCTTTGCAGCCTACCTATATTATCTCCAATGCTGTTCACGGATATTCCAAAAAAAAATATGCACTTGGCATTCTTCTCCACAGATGTTGATGTGGATTCCATTCCCTGACCCAAGAGCCCTCTCAATATAAATGTGCCCATGATGGATGGTGACCTCCTCTGATATTTATAGTACAGCAATGGGAACCATTGCACAGGATTAGTGATCTGTGAAGGAAACATGCTAGGCCTGCTGAGACACACTGTTTTAGAATTCAGTTATGTGGTTAATGGCAAATTGTTATATCCAAAGTTAGAAATATATAATTTAAAAAAACTATTTGAAATATACAAAAATTCTACTCAAAGCTCCTTTTATTAAATAAAATACCATGCATACTACACTATTTAATTAATTTTTCCTATTTTTTCCCATTATATTATAGTGTATCTGAATGAACATCATGTTGGCCAACTTGAGATACAGAGTTCTTTCTTGTACCACATAGAACATTTGGATTGGGGTAATCCTTAATTTTAATTGCAAGTTCCACACCTTATTCTGTGTTCCTTCCTAAAAAACCTGCAGAGAACATGTGATTTCTAGCCTGGCATGTATGAAGCTTAGAAGTTGTCACTCTTGTCCATACACAGGAAAAAAAAGAAGCACACTGAAAATCAACAACTTTTCTTAGATCTATCAGAGCACTGAAGTCACTGGCAAACCACTACCCTCTCCTTCAAATTGAAGACACAGAGAAGTAGAAACCAAGAATCACCATTTACCTGAGCAGAAGTGCAGGAGCAAAAAACTCCATGGGAAACATGGAAAACCCAAACTATAATTGACAAATTGCTGAAGACTCTTGTGGGCAAGTTTGAATGTCATAAACTCCAGTGGTGGCCCATTCTGGGGATGCCCTCACTCTTTGATGAGCGCTAGCTACACGAGACCTAAAATATTCTCATGGTAAATATCAGAGAAAAATCCCCCAGTGCTTCCAGCAGGGGAATGGGGAAAATAGACATTATGAAATACACCCAGAATAATCTGTTTTTGTTGCCAAGGCCCAACTCAGAGAAACTGTTTTCGTGAGCCTAATAGCCTAATTACCAGAGGCTAACTGACCTGGAGGAAGGGAAATACCCAACTCCAGCCTGGGCTAAACTTCCTGCCTTAACTAAAGGGGAAACAAAACAAAACAAAACAAAGAAGCATTTGTGAAAGTCACAGCCTAGGCCCCTAAAAGACTGAGGCCTAATCCTAGGACTGTAGAATGCTCCCCCTCCACTACATCTCACCCCCGTTCCTGTAAGACTCTTGTGCAATAATGGAAATACAACAGAAAGAACTGTACATTTCAGATATTAAAAAGAAATCTCCAGAGAAACCCAAAGACAATAGAAGAGACAAAAACAAGGACACCTGGGGAAATTTTAGTCTTGCACATCTACACCTATAGTAAACAGTAAGCACAGCCTAACCCCTAGACAGATAGATACACAACTTCACACTACAGGCTACTTGCCTCAGTTACTTTACCCAGTATTTATGTCTACTTTTCAACAAAAATCACAAAGCATATCTATGGCAGAGATGTTGGATTATCTTTGTTAGATAATTGCTGCATTTAAAACAGCAATGATTTATATGCTAAGGGCTGTCATGGAAAAAGGGGACAACAGGCAAGAACAGATCAACAATATACAAAGAGATGGAAACTCAAAGAACTAATAAAAAAGAAATGAAAAACACCCTAACAGAAATGCAGAATTTTTTAATCGATACATAATAGTTATATATATTTGTGTGGTGCTTGTGATATTGTGATATGCTTAAAATGTGTAATGATCAAATCAGAGTAATTGGGATATCCATCACCTCAACCATTTATAATTTCTTTGTGTTGGGAATATTTCACATCTTCTCTTCTAGTTATTTTGAAACATACAATAAATTAGTGTTAACAATAGTCATACCACTGTGCTATCAAACACTAGAACTCATTTCTTCTGTCTAACTGTATTTTTGCACCCGTTAACCAACCTCTCTTCAGCACCACCCCACATACTTTCAAACCTCTAGCAATCACCATTCCACTCTCTAACTCCATGAGATCAACTTTTTTAGTTTCCACGTATAAGTGAGAACATACGATATTTGTCTTTCCCTGTGCCTGGCTTATTTTACTTAACATAAGGTCCTCCAGCCTCATCCATGTGGCTGCAAATGAGAGGATCTCAGTCTTCTTTATCACTGAATAATATTCTGTTGTGTGTATGTACTACACTTTATCCATTCATCCACTGATGGACACTTAAGTTGATTCTGTACTTTGGTTATGGTAAGTAAAGCTACAATAGACACAGGAGTGTATTAATAGATATCTCTTTGACACACACATTTTCTTTCTTTTGGATAAATATCCAGCAGTAGGATTGCTGGATTGTATGGTAGTTCTATGTTTAGTTTTTTTAGGAACCTACACACTGTTTTCCATAATGACTATACAAATATACATTCCTACCACAAGTGTATGAATGTTTCCTTTTCTCTACATATTTGCCAGTATTTATTATTTATTTATTTTTGGTAATAGCCCTCTTAACTGGTGTGAGATGATATCTCATTGTGGTTTGATTTGCACTGGTGATGTTGAACATTTTTTTATACACTTTTTGATCATTTGTCTTTTTTGAGAAATGTATATTCAGATCATTTTCCCTTTTTAATGGATTATTATGATGATGATTATTTTGCTATTGCATTATTTGAGTACATTATATATTTTGGGCATTAATTCCTTGCCAAATGGATAGTTTGCAAATATTTTCACCTATCCTGTGGGTTGTCTCTTCACTCCATTAATCGTTTTCTCTACTGTACAGAAGCTTTTTAGCTTGCTATAATCCCATTTGTCTATTTTTTGTATTACTTGCCTGTATTTCTGAGGTTTTACTAAAAAAAAATCTGCCCAAACCAATGTCCTGGAGCATATCCTTAATATTTTCTTCTAGTAGTTTCACAGTTTTAGGTCTCATGTTTAAGTGTTTAATCCATGTTGATTTGAATTTTATATATGGTGAGAGATAAGAGTCTAATTTTATTCTTCTACATATGGAAATCCAGTTTTACCAGCACTATTTATTGAAAAGACTGTCCTTTTCTCAGTGTATGCTTTTGGTGCTTCTGTCAAAAATGAGTTGACTGTAAATGCATGGATTTATTTTTGAGTTCTCCATTCTATTCCATTGGCCTATGCGTATGTTTTTATGCCAGTATCATGCTGTTTTGGTTACTATAGCTTTGTAGTGTATTTTGAAGTAAGGTAAGTAATGCCTAAAGCTTTATTCTTTTCGCTCAAGATTTCTTTGGCTATTCAGGGTCTTTTGTGGTTTCATGGAAACTTTAGGATTTTTTTTCTGTTTTTTTTGTCATTGGTATGTTGGGATTACGTTGGATGCATAGATCACATTGGGTATTATGGACATTTTAACAACATTAATTCTCCCAATCCGTGAACATGAGATTTATTTTCATTGTTCTGTGCGTGTCTTCTTCATTCCTTTCATCAATATTTTATAGTTTTCACTATAGATATCTTTCTCCTTTTTGGTTAAATTTATTCATATTTTTTTGTAGCTATTGTAAATGGGATTGCTTTCTTGATTAGAAAAAAAGAATGATTTTGAGGGGCTTATCAATAGACTAAACACAGCCCAGAAAAGAATCAGTGAGGTTAAAGAAATGTAAACAGATACTTCCATAACTGAAATGAAAAGATAAAAAAGAATGAAAATAGCAGAACAGAATATGTAAGAACTGTAGGACAATTGCAAATGGTGTAGAATATACAGAATACAAATATCAGAAGGAAAATAAAGAGATAAACAGAAGAAATTTGAAGCAATAATAACTGAGAATTTCTCAAAATTAATGATAAGCAACAAAACATAGTTTCACAAAGTTGACAGAACAGCAAGCAGGGTGAACACCAAACAATCCACGCTTAGGCATATTGAATGCAACCTGACAAAAGTCAAAGACAAGGAAAGAACCTTAAAAGAAGCCAGAGGGGGAAAAAAAATCCTGTACCTCTGTTGAAGCTCTTGACGTTAGTTTATGTACCTGTAACATTTCTTGAAAGACCGAAGGCACTCCTTGTTTCTTGATGCTTTAGCTAATATCTCACTCTTTCTCTCCATTATTTCTTCTGACAAAATTGTTGGTGATTTTCATATTCAATTAATTAATTATATTTCTCCTTCCATAATTGTGTTATACCCTTTACCTGAGTCACAAAGTTTTAGGATCATACCCTGGAAATTGTCATTACCAATAACTGTACCTATCTCATAGCCCAAATTTTAAATATCACACTCTCTGAACACCTGCTTATAAGCTTCCAGCTAGGACCCATTAAAATCCTGATTCCAACTATTGTACCTCACCAGGCACTCCAAGCCATTGATCCTTCCTTTATAATTTTCTGTCATTTCTCCATATATCTTCACTTTCATCATTTTTATGGCTATATTTCTAGAGCCACCATTGAAATCTCTCACTACCCAAATTTGCTTGTAATTTATACTCACAAGCACTAGCTCAGGGGGTTCCTAATTCTTCCCAGTTACGGTAATAGATGTCCCTACTTTTTAACCCTCCCCTCTCTGAGATGATTATTTATGTCAGCTAGTAATAATACTTTGTTTTTAGAAGCAATCAGAAGAGAAATTCTACATGCTCCCCCATCCAAATATCTTTTTGTTTGTATCTGTATTCATATAATCTCTCTTAATTACTGATAATATAGACCTGTTCAATATTTTTCACATATGCCTCAGATACCTTTCTCTATAGTATAATCTAGGATTTTTTTTCCAGAAATTCTCTCCTTTCTGTTCTGCATTATCAGGTGTTTTTGCTCCACCCATTTCTACCTGATGATTCTGTAGGTATACAAAAATAAGTTATCAACATCCCCACTATTAATTTTTTCTTTCCGGGGAGGGCGGGGGCAGGCAATACTCCATGTCTAATCCATGTCTCAATTCTTTGTGGATTATAGGGATACAAAAGGATGAAAAGATTCTGTATTCTCTTTGTATCTGCTTTCTCTCACATTTATCTTTCCAACTGCTATAATTATTAATATAATTTTACTCACGCTTGGTCAAGGTAACTAAACCCAACTTCTCCAAAACCATTCCCTTCTTCTTGAAATACTCCATACCCTCCTGATATCGTTTTCATTTACTTTTCCTCCTTCCTTACTAGTCATTTCCCTTTACTCTCCTGTTCTCAAGGATCGAATTTTCCAGAAACTGTATCAAAGAATGTTCCATTGATTCTTTTTATTTTCCCACTTCTCTGTTTATATTAAATCTAAGTAATCTCATCCAAACCCTTGGCTTTAGAGATCATCCAATTATCACACCTCTCCTTACCACCATCCCAATTCCTCCCTCCTAGACCAGCCACCCTCACCCATCTCTTGTTGGCTTTTGTGGAATTCTCCAGCAT
Organism: Indri indri; assembly: GCA_004363605.1. Taxonomy (NCBI): domain Eukaryota; kingdom Metazoa; phylum Chordata; class Mammalia; order Primates; family Indriidae; genus Indri; species Indri indri. Next base: position 3,852 of record RJWJ010042380.1, on the reverse strand, counting down.
GTCCTATCCTATGTATGTCCATACTTGCTCCTTCCATGATATCATTTCTTAGAAATCTCTTCTTGTTCACATGTCTAAAGTCACAGCAGCTGTCTTAGAACTCCTGGAATGCAAGCAATCAAATTATGCCTTAGGACCTTTGTAAGTGCTGCTGTCTTTAACTTGAAAATCCTTCTCTGAAATATTTATAACGCTTGATATCTCAGTTCATGTTGATGCTCAGATTTCCCTTTTTAGAGAAGTCTTCTTTACACATTATTCCTAACTCAGCATTTTAGCCCTCATTCTTTTCTGTATCCTTATTCATAACAATTATCACTTCTTAAGATATATTTGTCTACTTCCTTCTACTAACTTTAATTCCAACAATATATGTTGAAAAACTGAAGAACCCAAATCACTTTTCATTATTCAAGCACTCAAATTATCTCTGCTCCTATTTTCTTCTCTATTGTTTTACAATGTTAATATCACATACCACATTTTCTCTCCTTTTTAACATGGCACTATTCTTTCATGGCACTATACAGTTATTAATTATTAGAAAATGGTTGAATTCCATTTAAAATGTAAGCCAAAATAAATTTGTCTCAGTGATATGGTTGTTCAAGAAATGTTCCCTTTGTTTATGAAGGAGATATTCCAAAATTAAGAACTGGAAAATACATTGGAAGAAAAGCTTACCCAAATCCTCTTAATCTATCTTCCATTTGGGTTGCATTATTTAAGCAATCAAAGATAGATGAGTACATAAAGTCACAGATGCACCAGAAATAAAATGAATTGTCAGGTTTCCTCTAGCTTAGGTTGGAAGCTATAACTGGTAGATTAATTCCATGGACTTAATGCATTTTAAAAGATCAAGAATGCAAGTGACATTTAAATTAAAATTATATGCAATAATTTCTGTACTTGTGAGAAACTTAAAAAACAAAATAATTCTTAAGTCCTGAAATTAAAAACAGAAATTTTCTTTAAAGCTTACAGCACTAAGATAATTTTTTCCTTTGCCTTTCCCAGACTAGTCTTGAATCTTTATCAGTGCATCTTCCTTACAATCCAAATTTTGTGTGTTTATTTATTCTTTTATCTTTTTTAAAAAAATTTTAATTATTGTGGGCACATGATAGTTGTATATCTTTATAGGGTACATATTATGTCTTGATATAAGCATGCGATGTGAATTAATTAGATCAGGGTTGTTGGGATATCTATTACCTCAAGCATTTGACATTTCTTTGTGTTAAGAACATTCTGATTCACTTTTTTAGTATTTTAAAGTATATTCTAACTTATTTTTGATTATAGTCACTTTGCTCTGCTGTCAAATATTTATTTTTAATGGAGATATTCAGCATAATATTTCATTAGGAACCAGAAGAATGCACAAGGCAATGATATTTCTTGCCATCCACTTTGTCTTTAAATCTCCCACAACGTATCATTTTTAGTGATTTTGCCTGGAAATAGAATTCTCTGTAGCAACAAGCAGTATTTGACATCTACCCAAACCTGCTGCCACATTCCAGATATACCCTGTTTCAATTTCAATTAAGTTTACAATTTGAAAAGTTAAATTAAATCATTTTCCTGAATAGGAGTAAAGAAAATTAAATAACAGTAAGTAATCGTAGAGACATTTCTATTGTGACTATGAATAAATTATTTGTACTCTACATGCCTACTTATATTTCACTAATGACAAGAATTGAACAGTATCTATTTACTTTGAAATATATTTTTTTAATTTTAAATATTTAATGATTATGTTCTGAATTTGTTTCACTAAAAGCTTAAATAGAGAATTCAGAAAATATACTTATTGTAAATGCAGAAGACAAAGACAGATAATTAAATTTTTTCTTGCTATCAAAATTATCTTTTATCTTATGCAACTTCATAAAATAAAATATTTTAATGACTTAAAGACATAGCTTTAAGTGAAGAAATATTTAATTGCTGATAAACATTTAATTTATAATGATTGCAAACAGTGTTTCCTATCTACTTGAAGGGAAGACTCCAGAATTTTATTTTAGCATACAGGTAGTCAGGAAATTCCTAATGTGAAACAATTCTGCCTGGATTCAGATCCCATCTCTGCCATCATAGACAAATTAACCTCATATGTATCAGAATTTAAATATAATTTTTATGATTTGGAGGAAAAAGCTCTTAAGGTTGATATTTTTTCCCTCTGATTTACCTGAATGCATGTTAGTGGTGAGTTTGAAAAGGATTTACAACCATTCATATCAACCTTAATATAATCTCCTTCCAGGGACGTACATATAATTTAAATTGTTATGCTGGTTTTCATAAAGGACGTATAACAAAGTCAAATACCTAAATCACTTTGGATGTTAGTAATTATTCAGCTAAAATTATATTTAAAAGTTTTAATTTCATAAGAATGCATAGCTTAATGGATAATCAGACAAAATTTTGCTTGGAGGTAAAATTTATATAAAAATGCATCTTAATTTCATTGCTCAGATGGTTCCACTTATGTAACTGTGTGTAAGAGCCTTCTAACTGTATTAACTAAACAAAGAATATTATTCATTATATTTACAGATGGCATTATTGTGAGCCATATGTGGCTTAAAAGGCTAAACAATCTCATAAATGTCTTTGTTTAATGTTGAATTACATTTCCCTTTCAAAAATAAACTAATATTTTTGTAAAACTTAGACAATCCACACATGTGCCCTTTGGTTTGTACACATTTAACTAAAGGATTTAATTTTATATTTTCATCTTTGTGTGTTTCTTAAATCTACTTTTCTAAAAAATTAAACACAAAACAAATTTAGTATCAATGAAAGGCACAATCTCTTTAAACCAAGCAATAAACAACTCAGGATATTAGTATGGAAGAATACGAAAAAGTTAATCTTCAGAAAAACAAAGCAATAAAAACAAGGCCTGTCCAAACTCTTCATTAATAATTGAAGCATGGGTGCATACGTGAAATGCTTTGTAAGTAATGAGCACCAGGCATAAATATTTAACAGTTTGCTTATGAAATGTGTCCTAAATTATGTCTAAATGTTAACAAGGATGTCTTATACTTGACAGAACAATGAGGGACATAAATATTTCAAAGCAGCAAGCATGGCAGGTGGAAGCTAAAAAAACACCAAGCAGCTTCCATGTTCATCTAACATTTCAACCTTCAGATATGTGCTTTTTAAGTTTAATGGGAACAAAGTGTTTCCCCATCAAAGCCAATGTTTACATCTGTTACATCAAAGCTATACTGGGATCTCTTTAAAGTACACTTATCAGACAAATAATGCATACAAAGTGATGCGTCTTGGTGATATAAAAGGAATTGACAAATAAGACAACTTACTTGAAGTGAAATGCTCTCCTCAATAGCTAATGCACTCTGTCTTATTTTCTGACCCACGTCCTTATAAAGACACATGTATATCACGGACAATTCTCAAGGATATTGCTATACTCACAAACGCGCATGCAGATGCATACACACACACACACACACACACAAACAATACACATGAATACATAAACCTAGCAGTAATGGGATGAAATTGATTGTATTTGCCCTTTACCTGAAAAACATAATTCTCCGATAGTGGTACAATAGCATAATATCAGGTAGGATAATTTGAATATATGATTCATCTAATAATTTCTTTCTTTTGTAATGGCAAAGGTTTTAACCTAACATGGTCAAATAAAAGAAAAATAGCATAGGCATCTTTGTTTATTGAAAATATATGGAAACAAGATTAAGGCAAATCTCAGATACCACCATAATTCAGCTACAGATATATTGCATGGTCTTAGAAAAAAACACTCACCTTCTTCTGAAATAATAT
>RJWJ010042379.1:0-13077 GCA_004363605.1 Indri indri | reverse complement strand
TCCCCTGAAACTTTAGCAGACACATGGAAGCCCAGTTGGTGTTGAGTCAAGGCAAGAGGTGGATCTGATAATATTTTTTAAAAATTACAAGTTATGTATATTCAATGCACAATACTTATAGAGGGAAAAATAAAAATCACTCATAATCCCACTGCCCAAAGATAGCCAGTGTTAACATACTGGGGGGGTATGACCTTCAGCACTTTACATATGTCCGTATCTATAATACACACATATAACACACAGTTGACCTTCCATGTCTGCAGGTACTGTATCCACGGATTCAACCAACCACAAATACAAACTATTTGGAAGAAATAAAAATAAGCAATATAACAAAAATAATACAAATAAAAAATACAGTATAACAACTATTTACATAGCATTTACATTTAACTGTTCTTGTCTCAGTTTGCCCTGAAGGATGGGACTTGGTCTAGGGAAAGGCGCCCCTCACGGTGAGTGGCAGGTGGCCATCCAGGCTCTCCTCTGTCATAGTGTCCCTGCTGGCCCAAGTGTGTGCTGACCTCCCTGCTCTCTGCAGGGGGGGAGAACCCGAGGGGAACGGGGACATGGCTTCTTCCCCCGTGGGGAATCTGGCAGAAAGCAGGTGAAAGCTCAGATTCGCCCTTTGGAGTTGAGCAATGCCTCCTCCTTCCTAAGGAGAACATACGTGTTTGGAGAAGCCTCTGTCCTGAAGTGCTGGGGGCCTGGCCCCCTTCCACCAGGCTCAGGCCTCATGGGCTGTCATTGTCCCAGCCCCGCCCTGGGCCTGAGCTAAAGCTGCCCACAGAGCTGTGCATGTGCCACGTCCCAGACCCGGGGTGGACTTGTCGGCCCTATGGCCTGACCACCTGTGGGCACTTTCCCTTTTCAGGGGCTACAGTGTCCCCACAGTGTCCTCAGCACCATGACGATAGAGTCGGGTTGAATCAGAAGTTTCAATCAAGTTTTCAAATAATAGAAACTGAGGAACTGACTTAGGATGCTGCGCTGTGTCCCAGGACCACCCTCAGGCGCGATGACTTGCTAGAAGGAAGAACTCAGAGAAACCATCGCGTTCATGTCTACCATTTATCATGGTAGAAGGATACAGGTCAAAATCAGTAAAAAGAAAAGGCGCGTGAGCAAAGTCCGGGAGACACCAGGTGCAGACTCACAGGAATCCCCTCCCAGTGGAGTTACACAGGAACACAATGCTTCCAGCAACGATGTATGACTACACAGGCAAAGTGTTAGCAACCAGGGAAGCTCACCCACGCCTTGGTATCCAGGGTTTTTATGGGGGGGTCAGTCCTATAGGTATTCGGCCCCCATGTTACTAACCTCAGCTGCTTAACCTCCAGGCCCCCAGAGGTCAAACGGATGCGGTGTCACCCAGGGCCTCAGACATACAAAAACACTGTTATCGAGCAGGATATTCCAAGGGCTCAGAGGTCATCTCACTGGAGGAGTCAAGAGCCAGCACTTTCTTTGGAACGTGCAAGGTTTGAGCAACACCAGCCTGCTGAGTTAATCCCTTACTGTTCAGAAGCCAATAATTTATTTTGTGCACGCACGCACACACACATCCTTACCTATTACCACCATGATTTCATTTTGCAAAAAGGAGGTTTAAAGCCAAGAAAGTGGGCTGGATATCATGACATAAGTCAGTGCTCCCCAAGAGAAAACAGCTGGCCTGATGTTGCTGACTTTGAAGATGCAGGGGCCAGAAGCCACCAGTGTACACCATGAACCCGACAGGGACACTTTTCTTGTTTGTTTGCACGGCTTTGTCTCCAGTCAAGGAACAGATGAGTTGAGAGGCTGCCTCTGGTTTGTGCATTAGCTCTGGGTCTGACGTTCCTGCTCTTGGGAAGGACTAGCCCTGCTGAGGGTCAGGGGACATGGTCTGGGACCCTCCCTTAGGTGTCTAAGCCAGTTCATCCTTTCTTTGCCTGGGCCTTGCTGCTGTTGCAACTTATCCTGGCAAAGAAGGCCGTCTGTTCTGTTTAACGAGTGCTCTGCCCCTTGCCCCAGGCTCTGGCCCTCACTAGGCAGACTCTTGGGTAGACCGGCTGTTCTTCTAAGGTCCCATCTCATCCCCTTTCCTCACTGTCCAGTCTCCATGCATGGAGCTGAGCCATCAAGGCCAGGGCTGCCGGCCTGTGCAGACTTCATGGCGTGCAGTCAGCTTGGATTCCGCCATCTACTACCTGGGTGACCTTGGGCAAGTACCCTAACCTTGCCGAATCTCCTCTTCTCTCAAGTGGCTCTAATGGACGCAGCTGTGAGGAGTTGATGAGTTGGTAACTGCGGAGCCCCCAGCCCGGGGCCTGGTGCCCAGCTGGAGCCCATGGATTAGTGGCTAGTAGGACAGCGGTTCCAGGTGCAAAGTGTGGGGGCAACTGGGATAATTCTGAGGTGTGCAGTAGGTGTGGTGACACATCCAGCTGCCTGGAACTGGATGCTGACTAATCAGGGGCCCTGTGGCTTCGGGACTTCTGAGAAGGGAGCACAACTCATGTACGTGGCAGGAGACCTAGTGGGGCTTCGTGGTGTCACGGGGATTGAGGACGTGTGTACTGTCTCTGCCCAGGGCCCCCTTCCTTCCACTTCCCCACTTCCCCCGATTCCCTGACTACCCTCTTCTGTGTTCCCGCTGAGCCATGTGCTTTTGCTTTCATTTATTTACTGACAAGATCTCGCTCTGTCACCCAGGCTAGAGTGCAGTGGCCCAATCACAGCTCACTGCAGCCTCGAGCTCCTGGGCTCCAGGATCCTCCTACCTCAGCCTCCTGAGTAGCTGGGACAACAGGCATGTGCCACCAGGCCCAGGTTATTTTTCTACTTTTTGTAAAGATGAGGTTTCACTGTGTTGCCCTGGCTGGTCTTGAACTCCTGGCCTTTCAAGCGATTCTCCTGCCTCAGCCTCTCAAAGTGCTGGGGTTACAGGCCTGAGCCACCACACCTGGCCTGAGCCGCATGTTTACCTGTAATAACAGTCCACTGTTTATCATGCCAGGCATGGTGTGGAGGCCATTACATACATGTGTTACCTCATTTGATTCTCTCAGTGTTTAGACAGTTCCCTGTAGATTTATTTTTCTGAGTTCACAGACGAAGAAACAGATCCACAGAGGTGAAGTAAATGGCTCAACTCCTCTCCCTCACCCTGTACAGTGGTTGCCTGTGGCCCAGGGGTTGGGGACCACAGCGCCAAAAGGAACATAGCCCTGCCTATGTCTCAGTGGGACCCATTTCAGACTTAGGACCTCCAGAACTATAGGAAAATCAATTTGTGTTGTTTTAAGCCACTCATGTGGTAATTTTTTCACAGCTGCAATAAAAAACTAATATAGTGCCCCATCCCCAATGCCAAGGATCACATCTCGCACTTAGTGGTCACTTACCAGGTGATTTCCACTTAGGAAAGACACGTAAGGAAAAAGTACTTTTTATATTTTGGATTCATACATCGGGGCTTAATTGGGAGGTCTCGAGCTGGGTCAGACTTTGGTCATGAGATCAAGCCATTGGCTGGGCAGGTTGGGCCGGGGGGTGGTCACGGAGAATGACGCAGGGCCCCTCTAGAGGAAGGTAGCCGCAGACTGGTGAGTGAGCAAAGACGCTGGGCAGGGAAGGTAGATGTCAGCATTCTGGGACCTCAGGCCTGGGCTGCCACACCTGCTGCCTTGACAATCATGAGGGCACCAGGCATTGAGTCTCTACCTCTGCCAGGCAGGGTCCTAAGCCCCCACAAAATCAGCCCAACAGCCCATCACGTAAGCACCTCTGCCACAGGATAGAACAGCCAGAGCTTGTACACTCCTGCGCCGCGTCAGGCACTGTTGCAAGAGCTGCACATCCGGCAGGTGTATCATTATCCCCATTTTACAGGTTAGGAAACTGAGGCCTAGAAAGGATGCCACTTGCCCACTCACATAATCAGTAATTGTGTCCGAACAAAGGCAGTGTGGCTCCGGGACCTCTGTTCGTAACCACTATGCTCTACTGCCTCTCTGCATGAAATAATAATTATAACGTAATATGTAATAGCACAGCGTTATAAAAACAATACCAAAATATGCCACCTTGGCATATTGATTACTTTGAGCTGAAGACAACTGAGAAGAAGCAAATACAAGACAAACTCTCTGCCCTCTCCGTGTTTGCGTAAAAGCGGGACATAAATTTGTAAAGGTATCGCCCCGTCCCTCTCAACAGGAAGGACAGAAGTTAATCAATAGAGATGAGTCCGGAAGCTCATCGGCCCGGAGAAGGCACAAGAGGAATCCGCATAACAAACCTTCCTAACTCGCCCCGTCCTCCACCAATTCCCCCTTATATGCATCTTCCCACAGTTTGCCCCCCTAGAAACTCAGAGTCCTTTCCCGTTGTCTTGGCACTTCCCTGAGAATCTTTTGTTAAGATGCCATATAAGCCCGATTCTAACCACCCCTCGGAATCACTTATCACTGAGCGCTTCCACGTGTGTGCGCGACGCCCGTGTGAATGAACTTCTCTTTGCTTTTCTCCTGTTCATCTGTCTTTGCCATCGCATTTACGGGGCCCAGCCAGAGAACCTAGGGGGATAGAAGGAAAAAGGTTTTTTTCCCTCCCTGACAATACCACCTCGCATTTGGATAAAGCCTTTCTGTTCACAACACATTTTCCTCTTTTCTCCTGTCATCCTGTCTGTGGCTGGTCATTACGATTCGTGCCCCTGGCTCACATTGTGGGAAACAGAGCTCCCGAGAGAGAGGCACCCAGCATCTGAGGCAAGGGTGGGATTCCTTCCTGGGTCTTCTGCCTACAAGTCCAGAGTCGCTCCCTCCCACCAGCTGCCCCCTGCCTTGCCCTGGTGCATTATTTATGGCCCATTACTCACCTCCTGCAGGCACCCAGGTGCTGCCTGCCAGAAGCTGTGACCTCGCTGTGTCCCCTGGAGAGGACCAAGGGCGGCTCCTTCCTCCCCAGCCTCACTCTCGGCTCTCCCCTCCCCTCCCCCGCACAGCCTCTTTGGGTCTCAGCAGGCTCCTGGCGTGTGGCACAAGCTGTCCCCTCTTCCCATCTGCGAGAACCACCTTGTGAGCACAGTGTCGTCTTTGCCAAGGCAGCTGACACCTTCAGCAAGCTCCCGACTTCCCAAGCAAAGCAGCAGCAGCAGCAACGAAGTCCCAGCTCACCATCCCTCGCCCTGGTGTGTGTAGGGGTGGGGCAAGGGGTGCGCATGGTGCATGCGTGTATAGGTACACGTGTGTCATGAGAGGACGTGTGTGTATGTTGTATGTGGAAGGGAGTCGTTTAAGCACTCATGTTTGAGCACATTTTTGTTGCCTCTCTGGGTCTCATAGCTAAAAGTGTAACCAGTAAGGACCATTTTCTTCTTCCTTCTCACCCAAGGGAGTGGGACGAGGGGCTTAGATCTAGAGTGAAGGTGGGACCCTGAGGGCCCTGGGAGCCCGCAGCTGTGGAGCTGTGTGACATTGAGCAAGTTGCTTAATCTCTCTGCGCATTGGGTTCCTCCTCTTTCCTCACTGAGTCATTATGAGGATTCAATGACAGAGTTTGGGTAGAGCCATCAGCGCAAGGCCCGAGGGAGAGTAAACGCTGGGAGAATGAGCTTCGGACAGTGCACCAGCTTGGCTCACAAAGTCTTGGAGGGAAGAGCGCCTGGAGGGGAGGGGAGGGGAAGCCAAGGGCTCCACGGGCAGAATTCACTGGGCTCCAGGTAGGAGCGGGGTCAGTTTCATCTCAGTTTCCATGTCTATAAAACAGGCAATACCTGAATGTAGTAGTTGCTTAAAACCATAGCTAGCACCATGAAATTCTGGAGATGAAATTGAAAACTCCAGGTGATCACAGAAGTCGCCCTTCCTGGAATTGAACTCGTCCCTTTCCTCAGAATTTAAGGCATTCGGCAAGTGTTAGCCCGTAAAACCAGCGAGGCAGGGATCTGTTTCTCCTCCCCACTTTTAAGCCCCAAACTCCCAGATCCTGAGTGACTGCTTGGGTTCTCAGAATCATCTGGACCCTGGTGACCCACAAAGCCCCTGAGCCCTGACTCTGGGACCCTGGTTGGGGGCACCAAAGACTCTGTCTTTAATACGCTTCCCTAGTGGTTCCAAAGCAGGTGGCCCACGGTGGGAAATTATAGACCAAGCGCTCTGCTGGAGATTGTTCCAGATGCCCCTGGAAAGAGTCCTGGACTCCAGAGTGCTGTCTCTCAGGCTCCTTTTCCTCCATCCCAAGACCCTGAGAATTAAAGGAATGAGCTTTCCCAAACCTCACCATCTCTCACTCCCTCCGTTGGTGTCTGTATTCTAATCAATTTACAATCACTGTAACTGTTCTGGGACCCAGAACAATTGGTGTTTGTTCTGCAGGCGCCTCTTCTGGAGGCACAGGTGATCTACATCAAGGTCTTCCCCAGACCTAGGAACACAACTTACAGAGCCCACCGTGCTGGCAACGAGACAACCGAGGTGTCTGTGTGATCGGTGTCCAGGAAACCACAAGCCCCTGAGCTCCAGCATGCTCAACAGTCATCGTATCTAGAGCTGGTTGGGCCAGAGGGCTCTGGGTAAATGCTGGAGGCGGAGGCGGAGGAGGGGGATGGTTTACTAGGCAGTATTCTTACAGCAATAGCTAACTAGTTTACAAGGAACAATCTATTTTTTCTGAGACTCTTGAGGCTTTGACTGCTTTAATATCTCATTGTGTGATTTCCTGCCTGTAGTGAATTAGCAAAGGAGTCTGGTTCTAAGGTCCCAAGTGATTTCAGTGACCTTGGCGGTGCTCAATGCCCTCCTAATCCAGAATCAGCTGTGACCTTATGAACACATACCCGCCCTCCTTCCATCTCATTCACCAAAGGAGCCCTCAAAATAATCACCAGTGAGCTCTGAATGCTCACCATAGACTGCCAATCTGCCTGAAATGTGCTATGTACTTGTCACCACGATCCTATCAAGTAGGAATTTAGATTATCCACCCATTTTACAGATGAGAAAACCAAGGCTTGCGGGAAGTTAAGAAACTTGCTGACAGTCTTACAGCTGGTCAGTGGTGGAGCGAAGACTAGCCCAGATCTCCAAGCCCATGCTCTTAGCCACTCTGCCAAAGAGGCCCCTCATATTGGTAGCAATGTCTGCTTTCATAGGACAGCCCTTTCCTCAAACCCCTCTTTTGTACACCCTGTCCCCAGGGCCACCTTCCAGTTTGCAGTCCTGTAGCCACTTCCCACTGGCAGGGAATGTATTCAATCCCTGCTGCCTGGAGTTAATTATTTCCAAAAGACATTTGGAAACTCAGCTCTGCTGAGTCTAATGTGTTCCCTTTTGCTAATTTAATAATTTTGTTTTCCAAAAATGAGTGTGTTCTTTAAGCGTGTTCACTGGACTGATTACTCTGCAGATATTTTCCCATGGTTGTTTTCTTCTTTGAACCCACGCTCACACAAGCACAATGGATTTTAGAGCTGAGCCCTGTGATTTGTGACTGGGGTATCTGCTCACCAAGGGCAAGGCCTTGGCTTTCTGTGCCCAAGCTCAGCAGTCTGGCGGGGCGGAAGAGGGCCAGTCTGGAGTCCTAAAAATATATAACGTACTAGATCATCGTAAAAAGCAGCAGCTTGGGTTCTTACCGGTGCATTTGGTTCACCAAATGCTAAGAGTGGTTATATCTGGGTGGTGGATTTTAAGGGCATTTTTAGTCTCTTCTTTATGTGTCCTTACCTGTTTTATTTCTCATTGTTTGTAATTTTAAAAAGTGTATAGTTTTAATAACAAGAATAAAGTTATTGTTATTAAAAATAAAATTCATTCAATAAGAGGAATCTGATCCTTCAGGCAAAAACTCAGGCGAATCTGGCTTTGGTGAACCTGTCAAAGCAGCCTCTTAGCTGAGAAGCTCTTCTGCCTACATCAGATAATCTCCAACACTAATCACAAATCTGCCCCCATCCATTAGTTCCTCGCCAGCAATGAGTAGCCAAGTGCAGCCTGCTGCTGTTTTTGGTTCACACCCCGTTTTTTGAAATCTGTACTTGGTTTGCATACGAACACATATTAGAACAGTCGTATGTGACAGTAACTTAAACTGGCTTATGCAGAAAATAATTTAAAAGAAAAAAGGTCATTAATTTACTCATTAAAGTGAGAGGTCTGGGGAATGCATCTATCTCAGGCACAGCTGACTTGGTTTCTCCCCATCTCTGGCTCTTGCTTCTGCTGTTTCCCCTTCAGTTTCAGGCTTTGTTTTGTGGTCAGATGGAGACGAGCATTATGGCTCCCACCTGCTCTCTGGTTTCAGGTGCAGCAAGAATTTGCACGTGTCTGGGGCGTGCCCAGGGTGCTGACTTGGTCAAGGGCCTGCTCCCATCCTGATGGGTCTGGGGAGGCACTGAGTGGCTTGGGGAGAGGGGGATCACGGGCTCCTCCCCTGGAACAGGGCTTAAGGTCAGCTTCTCTGGGAGCATGTGAACCAAAGGAGTGGCTCCTCAGGACAACAGGGCTATAGTTACGGGGCGGGGGGTGGGCGCGGAGAATGGATCCTGGCAGAACCAGCAGCAGATGGTCTTGGCCTCACGCAGCTGCTAAGTGGAAGAGCTGGGGCTGCACCTGGGGCTGTGGCCTGTCTACATCCCAGAGGCCCCTGGTGCCTGGCAAACAACAGGTGCTTTGTGCATACCTGCCTGTTGAGTGAGCTTCCTGTTACTGTCCTCTGCTCACCAGCCTTATGGGAAACCCTGATTCTCTAGGTGTTAATAGTTGTCCCGGATGGCCACCTATCTCCTAGCCTCTCCCCCTCCACAACTGAGGTCCCATCCCTGTGGGTGAAGCCCTCCTGGTCTCCCTTCATCTTTTGCGGCAAACCTCAGCCTGAAGTGAAACACCAGGAAAGAATCCAGCCTGTCGTGTTATGGACACGCACACGCACAGCCTATGGGTTTTTGAAACATTCTTTAGATGGGTGATAGGGGTAGGAGAAGCTACAGGCTGTGTCATATCTCTGGGGCCTGGGGGCCATGCAGCGCGGCTCCCACCCGGAAGCTTCCCCTGGACCAGGGCACGTGGGGGCAGAGTGGCCTGTGGGGTCACAGGCACCCCCCAGCTCAGGGCTGTGCACACGGAGTCTGGTACCAAGTGGAGGATGAGAAGCAGGAGCTGGGGGCTCAGCTCTGAGAGAGCAGACGGGCAATGGCCGGTCACTCCTGGGGACGTGCTGATGGGGGCGGTTGCGGCTCCCTGGCTGATCGGTGCTTCCCAACCCTGAACCTAACAACGGACACAAACCAGAGCTTCAGAAGCACACCCTGTCACCACCCTGCAGCTGTGCTTTCTTAGCTCAGGCTGCCATGACAGAACACCACAGACTGGGTGGCTTAAACAGAAACATATTTCTCACAGTTCTGGAGGCTGGGAAGTCCAAGATCAAGGTGCCAGCAGGGTAGGCTTCATTCTGAGGACTCTTCCCTTGGCTTACAGGTGGCCACCATCTCATTGTGTGCTCACTTGACATCTTTTTGTGCGTGAAGGGAGAGGAGGGAAGAGGGGGGAAGGGGGGGGGAGAGAGGGAGAGAGAGAGAACAAGCACCCTCTCTGGGGTCTCTTCTTATAAGGGCACTAATCCCACCATGAAGGTCCCACCCTTATGACCTCATCTAGCCGTGATTACCTCCCAAAGGCCCCATTTTCAAACACCATCACACTGGAGGTTAGCGTTTTGACATAGGAATTTCAGGGGAACACAATTCAGCCTACAGCAGATACTAAGTCCCCTCAGTCTGTCTTCCAGTCCGACCTGCCGGGCACCCTGTGCCAGTTTACAAACGAGGACGCTAAAGCCTGAGGGTGGAGGGCCTGGCCCAGGTCTCAGAGCCTGTGTGCAGTGGAGGCAGGACCGGAACCCAGGATCACCTGGCTCCAAAGCCCGTAAATTTAATCATTGAGCTCTGTAGCTCTCCAAGGGCCACGACTGCACAGACGGTGCGCTTCTGAAAGCCAGACCCATGGTAGGGAAGCAACAGATTAGGTTAGGATGTTACCAATTGGGTCGGCTGGTGTGTTCGAGACCAGAAAACATGGGGCAGTTATTTCAAAGAAAAAAAAGGCGGAGAGAGAAGCAAATGCTTATATTCTGTCCTTTGTTAGTGGCGGGACAGGAGGTGCCAGCCTTGCTGTCTCTGCATCTCTGGTGCCTGTCACTGTGTGCAACACATACTTAGCGCTTGGTCCACGTGGGGAGGAGGAGGAACGGAAGGCAGGGGAGGGAGGCAGGAGGACCTCCTACCACATGCTTCTTGGCAAGAACCACGTTTTCTTTAATTCATGCTTAAGGTCCGACGAGTTTTGTTTCACATTAGTTTTCCTTTTTTTTTTTTCTCATGCTCAACTTAGAAAAATTGCAAACATAGAAAACTATAAAAAGCAAAAACCACCCACAGACCTGTTAAAATCTGTGGCTGTTTTTCCTTCCAGTCTTTTTTTAATGCTTCTATTCATTTTTTTTTCATAATTTTAACATAGGTAGACTCATACTATATATGCTCCACATTTGAAGATATAATTGCTGCAAACAACATTTCTCCCTTCATTAGGTACACCGTGCACACTGTCAAAGGCAGTGCTTCTTGTTGTCACCTTCCAAAGGCACTTGCTGATCCACTTCTCTGCTGGCTGCAGCAGGACACAGAGTGCAGCCCAGGCCCAGGCCACAGTGACCAGCTGGAATTCTGGGATGTAAGCATGAGAGGGGGCCATGGTGCTTTTTGGGTTCAAATCCTCGTTTTACACGTGAGGACCCTGAAGTCAGGAGAATTGAAGGGCCAGTTTCTGGTCATTCACCAGCACCCTGGTAGCCATCCCTAGCTGGGTTTTACACGTTCGATGCCATTTGCCCAGACTCGAATATTCTCCATTTGCTCTTCTACATCGGCCGTCCTCCCTTCAGTGTGCTCTGAGCCCTGAAGGCTGACCTGGAGGTGCCCGTCACTCTTGCCCTGTGGCTTCTGGGTAGTTTCAGCCAATGGGAGGACTGGCAGGAGGTTAAAGGAAGGAGGGCGGGGTGGGTTGTTGCCCTGAAGCTGTCCCTTCCAGGCCTTGGTTTGGCAGTGCCTGGTTCCTCTTCTGAAGATGTCTTTGTTGGGGCTGCTATAACAAAATACTATAGACTGGGTGGCTTCTAAACACCGAAATTTATTGCACACTGTTCTGGAGGCTGGGGAGTCCAAGATCAAGGCGCCAGCAGATTCAGTGTCTGGTGAGTGCCTACTTTCTGATTCATAGACGGTGTCTTCTAGCTGTGTCCTCACGTGGTAGAAGAGGCAAATGAACTCCCTTGGGCCTTGTTTATAAGGGCACTAATCCCATTTGTCAGGGCCCCACCCTTGTGATCTAATCACCTCCCAAAGGCTCCACGTCCTATCACCATCACATTGGGGATTAAGTTTTGCTATGGTTTGAAAGTGTCCTCTCCAAAATTCAGGCATTGAAACTTAATGGCCATGTGAACGTCTTAAGAGGTGGGGCCTTTAAGAGGTGATAAGGCCAGGAGGGCTCCTCTCTGGTAACTGGGATTAAGGCCCTTATAAAAGAGGCTTGACACAGTGTTCAGCCAGCTCACCCTTGGGCCTTCTGCCACCTGAAGACACAGTGTTCCTCCCCTCTGGAGGGTACAGCCTGCACCAGATAACTGAACCTGTGGTGCCTTGATCTTGGGACTTCCCAGCCTCCAAAACCCTGAGAAAATAAATTTCTGTTCTGTATAAATCACTCAGTCTCTGGTAATTTTTTACAGCAGCATACATGGACTAAGGTTTCAACACGTGAATTTCAGGGGGGACACACACATTCAGACCATAGAGAAGGCCTCAGCTCCTTCGTGGCGGCCCTCTCCCACAGGTCTTGCTGGATTCTGGTAGCGACTCCCCTCTCCTTGCCCTTCCAGAGCTGGGAGACATGAAGGCTTCCAGATGTTGCTAGTCCCTGGGTGCATCACCATGCCATGATGGTCTCCCTGAACTGTGCCCACACTTCTGCATACAGCTCTTCATAAATAAATCCGCAGCAATCACCCCTTTCAGGGTGCCTCCTCTGGGTGCACCCAACCATCACGCTGTGCTAAGCACCTCCCATCCTCCTGTTTTCTTCAGCAGCAATCACTGTTGGAAATGAATTTGTGTGTTCGCTTTTTGACGGCCTGTGTCTTCTCTGGTCTGTGATCTTCATGACGTCAGGGGCCTTGTCTGTGACTATATCTCCAGCAACACACACAGACCTCATAGTAGGAACTTGGTCTGGAGTCATTAAGATGACTGATGCCATTTATTTAAGTAGCAGAGGCAGAACTTGAACCAGAGTCTCCTGACTCCTAATTTAGTGTTCTCCCACCTTCTTATGTTTCAGAAGGAAAATGAATAGAAGACTCTGGGGTCTGCCCTGCCCCAAAGAAGTTTATATTCTAGTACAATGCAATTATTGATATTATTAAATAATATACAATAGCTACTATTTACTAGACACCTGCCCAGTTCCAGGTGCTGGGCTAAGCCCCCTCTGCCATCATCTCTCACAGACCCTCATGACCAAACTGCAAGATAAGGACTATTGTGACCCTACTGACAGGTGAGGCACTGAGCCCGAGGACTGGGACTTGCTAGCTTGTTCTGGCTGCAGAGCCATGGGCAGGACAAGCTGTAAGAGGGGAAGGAGGGCCTGGTCCTGCCATGCTGTGTCCCAGAACAGAGCCTCGTGCACACGCTCTGGCTCCCAGTTAACACGCCAGTCGACGTGGTGAAGGAGTGTGACGTGTCTGCCTCCAGCACAGGAACTCGCTGGTATGGACAATGGGGAGCCCCGTGGCTTGTAGCCTCTTATGGCCACCCTCATAAAGTCCTAACAGCCTGTGAGCTGGGAGCCCTTGACCTGCGGGATCTCTTCCTCCTCCCAAGTTGGGCTACTTGAGCCCCAAACTCTGGCATGTTTCCCTGAGAAACGCGGGAGGGACCAGGGAGTCTTGTCCACACACCCACTCCCGTGGCACCACTGTGTGCTGCTCAGGGGGGTGGGTGCTGGTCGGGGATGGGTGCTG
>RJWJ010042378.1:0-13416 GCA_004363605.1 Indri indri | reverse complement strand
ACCTGCTGAGCCTTGGGGTGATTTGTTGTGCTGCAATGAATACCAAATACAGCAACATTCAGGTTGTCTCCAAAAGCAGCCTTGGTGTTTGTCCCCCAGTCTTGCACAGCTGCATTAGCAGGTCCGCTCCTGTCAAGGCAGTAGTCACCAGCCACAGAGGCAAAACATTCCTGGAGACACTGGTTATACGTCTGTAAGGACCCTGGAGACCAATGTCCAACCCTCTCAGAAATGAGTAAATGAAGGTTCCGAGAGGAACCTTTGATCTTGCAGCTCACCAGTTTTAGTGTAGAGATACTATCTTGTATCTTCTAACTTCCAGAGTGATTTAGCATCTCAGTCTTCTAGCTTTTAGGGCGATGAGCCAGAACCTCTGATCAGAAACTTCTGGATGATATTCAGAGTTTTGGTACTGTATTAGTTTCCTATTGCTTCCGTAGCAAACACCACAATCTTAGTGGCTTAAAACAACACATTTAACACAGTTTGGTGGTCAGAAGTCTGAAATGACTGTCACTGGGATAAAATAAAGGCAGGGCTGAATTCCTTTTTGGAAGTTCTAGGGGAGAATCCGTTTCAAGCTTTGTAAGGCTGTCAGCATTTCCAGCTCTTGCTTCCCTCCCCCATCTTCAGAGCCAGCCATAAGGAGTTGACTCTTTCCCACATCACGATACTCTGACACTCTCTCTCTGTCTTCACCATTCAGAAATCCTTGCGAATATGTCGTACCCACCTGGATAATTCAGGACAATTGACCTATGTCAAAGCCAGCTGACCTGTAACCTTAATTCTATTTACAATCTTAACTCTGCTCTGCCATGTAAGGTAACATGTTAACAGGTTCGTGGTATTAGATGTGGCTATCTTTGGTGGGGAAGATGGGGGTATTATTTTGCCTGCTACAGGAACCTTCCCTCTACCTCCCTTGGCACCTTGTCGATTGCTGAGGAAATGTTGTAGTAACACCTTTATACCAGATACATACACTCTTCCTTCTGTGCCTTTATGGTAACATCTTCAATGTGTCCCCTCAGGGTCCATTACCCTGTGGACAATCCATTGACTGAGTGTGTAACCAAACTTCCACCACAGGGGTTTCCAACCCAGGTACTGAGTCAATAGACAGCGAATAATGCAACGGGGTTTTTGTGAACACTGAGATCCACACTTGGAAATTTAAAAACATACATACACCTGGCCTCTCTGCTAGAGGATGGCACCTAATATGGGGATGGCCACACGTTGGCCATCCCATGGATGCACCTTGTCTTCATCTTCTGTGGGGTCTTTGCAGTGGCTGAAGCTCACTGGGCCCGTGAGATGAAGTATGGGATGGGAAAAGTAGAAGAAAAATGTCTTGGTTCATGTGCATAATTCATGAAGCCTGGATATTAATATTAACGATCCTGTCCACTAGAGTCAGGTAAATGAAATATGCAGAGGAAGATAAACTCGGAAGCCCAGAAACTTCAGGTCTTTTAGACTTAGTTCCCCTGAGGGCACAGCTATAAAAGTATAGCCGGATTTATACGCAGCTATTGTACAAAGCCCAATTAGAGCTTGCTCAGAACTTTTACATTTACGAACTTGTTCACAATAACCGCTGAAGTTAGTGAGACCGGGAAAAGCCCCCACACCATGAATGAGGAAAGTGAGGCCCCACCAAAGTCACAGAGCTGGAGCTGGGACTCAGGTGACCTGATTCTAAATCTCACATTCTCCTCACAACCTCACTCTGCTGTTAGTTTTTACAGAATGTGATTAAGATGACATACACAAATTCCTCTTGATGTTATATAGAGCAGAAAAGCAACAATGATGAAAAGCCGCTGTGCTAAGAACATTGTAAATCCTCTCTGTCTCACAAAATTTCTGTGTCTATAAAATGGGATACAAGTAGGGCATATCCCATACGCTTCTTGGGTGAGTAAATGAGAGAATGAACAAAGAAAAGTCAACATAGTGCCTTTTGTTAAGATGGCTTTCCAGGAAAAATAGCGTTTATTTACTTATTCATTCATTTGTTCATTCAGCGAATGCTCACTGAGCTTCCACGATACCTACAGACCTGTTCCGAGCACTGGAGTTACAGCAGTGAACAAAAGAGACAAAGACGCTTCTCTCTTTCCTTTCCGGGCCAACCATAAACCAGTAAGGAGAGTAGTGATTCGATGGAGCTCGGTCGGGCAGGGCGAGGGGCACAGGCTACCAAGAGGGTCAGGAAGTTTCTCTCTGAGGAGCTGATATTTGATCTACATGAAGTGAGCGAATGAGGCCTAAGGGAGTCACCCCAAGTGGGCCACAAGTGGGGAAGAGAGATCCCAACATGAAAAATAAGGAAAATAGCAAGTTCCAAGTTGTGCTTAGCAACTTGGAACATTGGCCGTACTGGGGGTATTTTCAGTTTAGGTTCAAATTCAATGTACCACGAGCTTGTGCTCTCCACTGTCCCTACATCCCTGCTAACATCCACTCCTCAAGTTTCCCCAACAAGAAAGTAAAGGATGGGATTCCACATTCCACGTCTTGCTCCAGAGCACTCTGCCCTCTTGCCAGGAAGCTGGTTAAGTGAGCTTTCTCCTCCTGCCTCTGCTTAGGCTCACCTGAAAACTCTCTTCTATATCCTTATCATAACATCATTGGACTCTAACTACCTGTGAATTTATTTATTTATTTATTTTTTATTGTTTGTTGTTTATAGGGGTACAGGTGTTTAGGTTACATATGATGCCCTTGCGCCCCCTTCCCCCCAAGTCCCAGTCCCAAGTGTGTCCATCTCTCGGAGGGTGCGCATTGCACCCTTTGTGTATGCATATATCTGTCCCCTCCTCCCCCTCGCCCCTCCCCCTTCCCCCTCCCTCCCTACCCGACATCCAATAGATGTTATTCTTACATGTACACTTATGTGTTTTCAGTTACTACCAATTTGATGGTGAGTACATGTGGTGCTTGTTTTTCCATTCTTGGGATACTTCGCTACCTGTGAATTTAATTCAGTAACATTTATTGAGCATCTGCTCTGGGCTGGCACAGTTGCAAACGCAGGGTATGCAGCTATTTACCCATCTCATTTTATTTGTGGGTAGTTTCTGGAGGGTAAAGATTGTGAATTCTTATGGTTATAATACCAGCACCTAGGATTTTCTTGATATTTAAACCATGACCTTAAGAGATGGCTTAGTCCATTTGTGTTGCTATAAAGAACACCCGAGGCTGGGTGGTTTAGGAAGAAAAGAAGTTTATTTAGCTACCATTCTGCAGGTTGTACAAGAAGCACAGCACTGGCATCTGCTCCTAGTGAGGGCTTCAGGCTGCCTCCACTCATGGCAGAAGGTGAAGTGGAGCCGGTGTGTGCCAAAGGTCACATGGCAAGAGAGGAAGCAAGGAAGCAAGGTGGGGGTGGGGGGCGCGGGTGGTACCAGGCTCTTTTTAACAACCAGCTCTTGCGAGAACTAATAGAGTGAAAATTCACTACTCACTCCCACAAAGGCCTTAATCTATACATGAGGAGTCACCCCCATGACCCAAATATCTCCCATTAGGCCCCAACTCCAACACTGGGGATCAAATTTCAACCTGAGATTTGGAGGGGATGAACAAAAACTATAGCAAGAGATATTTGGTGAATTAATCACACTAAAGTTCAACACCTTTCTTACACTCCGTGCCTCCGTATCTTTTCATAAAAATAACATCAAGTCCCTTATTTTTTACCTCATTGAGAGTCAGAAGGCTCTTTTGTGTAAATTACCTCATTGGGAATTAGGAGACTTAAAAATGTTTATTCATTTCAATTCAGCAATTGTACATTTAGGAAATAATTCCAAGTAAACAAAAAGAATCTCGACAAATATTTGAGTGCAGAGGTACTCCTTTCGGCATTATTTATATTAATTGAAATTGGTCACAGTCTTTTGTTCAGCAATACGACAGCAGTCCTGTAAGTTGCATGTCTTTCTGCACATCTGCGTCTTTCTCCTTCTCCCCCTCCCTCCTCCTTTCCCTCCTTCCTATTCTTATCCTCCACCTACTTCCTTCTTCCAAAGAAAGCTACATCACCTTGCACTCAAAGGAGCTCCTACCATTCTGAAAGATGGTAACTATAGGGTAGAGAGGTGAAGCCAAATCTAACTTAGAGAAAGCTATAAAGCTGGTGTGTTCCGTTACTGAGATGTGCACATTTTTTGTGAAACTTTACCTCTGGAAATAATTTGAAACGGTTTATTCCAGAAAAGATTTACCTACATTTCTGCTAGCTACCTGGGGAAAGGGTCTACAAGACTAGGACCATTTTCAACTGAATTCTTAGCTAGATGTTCAACAGGTAGAGTGAATTCTAACTGCAACCTGCATGATGGCTGGTTAAACAACCTCTTATGGGCAACTTTTCCTCCCCATTCATGCCAAGGTTTCTGAGATGGGCAAACTTTGTTGAAGTCCTCCAGGGGATGGGTATTTCTAATTCTCCCATGCACTGAAGATGCAAACTCTGTAGAGTCTGACTTTATTAGGAGATCCTATGCTAGACATCCCTTTATATTAAGTGGACTCTGTATTTTGTTAGCTGTCTTTGGGCCCTGTAAAACTGCAAAAACAAAAAACTTTTAAATTTCACTCCAGGTACATGAAGCTTCAGTGCTACACTTGCACCTCTAGGTCCTTGTTATGAGTAACACTTACCTTTTTGCCAGGTCAAAGAACTCTTTGCAAAGATACAAAAATATTTTCTCCAGCAATGGACAGTTGTCTCAGCAGGAGGATTGGTGGGGGTGGTGCTGGGGGGAGGCACCTAGTTTATCATATTGTCAGAAACAAAAGTCCTTCACTCAGTAAGATGAAGAATTGTGACACAAATCTGAATTTGCCTGCCTCCAAGGACCCTTAATCCTTTGGAACCACATCGCATTCAATACTGGCGTAGTGATGGTTCCACTCTACTCCAGCTTAGTCAGACTAGAGCACGGGTACTACATTTAGTAAAAACTTGTATGCCTTTTCTGCATGACTTAGCTCCAGAGTTCAACTTTGTTCCTGCTTATTCCAAAGCAGAGAGAGCCGCTGAGCCTGGGGGCAGGTGTGCAGCAGAGTGTGTGTTAAAGGGAGCAAGCAGGATTTGCCTCTTGGAGTGTTGTTTTGACCCATGAGTACAAGCGATTATCCAGACCATCTTCCTGCTCCATTCATCCCCAACCTCCTCCTCCCCTCCCCAGTCAATGTGGGCAGCGTTACATTATTAATGGACTGTCACACATTTATATAAAATCTGCTTTTCCTTTTCCTCTTCAATAAGACACTCAAACACATTACAATGAGCAATATAAAAACCATAACAGGTAAAACTTTTACTCACATTTCTTAAGACTTCATCTAAAGAAGATACAGCATCAACTTTCTCTTGATATGTTCTAAGACTATTACCATGGAAAAAAATAAAACTAAAGAAAATTGTTCCAGCTGCATATTTTATTTATGTAAGAAGGAACTAGAATTCTCCACACACCTAAAAGGGAAAGCTGCCCTTCAGATGCACAGGTCGAGTCACTCATTTACCCACGTTTTTGCTCTTACGTCCACTCACCTATGCCCACCAATTCCATCGGCCATCCATCAATCTATCAACTATAAAATTACCCATCTCTCCACTCATTAATCTGCCCGATTTTCAACCCATTCATCAAACCACAGTTCCATCTATAAATATATTTTCCGTCTGTTTATCTATCCACCCATCTATCCATTTATCTCTATTTTTTAACTTACACCCAGGCATTTATCCACGTATCTATCAATCCATTTCTTGGTTTATTTATCAAGCTATTCAAAAATCTTTTTTGGCACCCATTATGTATAGGATGCCGAGTTGGTCTACATCTGAATACAGAGACAGGTACCTCTACAACACAAGGCAAAATGTGGCAAGTACTTTTGCAGGAACAAAGTATTCAGGGGAATCTTAGGACACCAGTGTTTCATCTTAGCAGCCAGTGTTTCATGGAGAGGAAAAGGAGAAAGAATGAATGAAGAGAAACAGCATTTGATTTGGTAGTTAAATTACACACAAATTTTAAGAGATGGAAATTGGGTGGATAGAGTTGGGGTTTCTGGAGAACAGGGGGTTTTGAGAGTTCTGTCAATTCCCAGAGAGCTCCTATGTTCTTCCAAGCTATATGAACCAAGAGTTGCCCTTGGTGAAGGAGAGACAAAGAAACTTTTGTTGTGTCGAACCACTGAGACTTATTTTGAGGTCGGTTGTTTTAGTATCTAGTGTTAAATATCCTGATTAATTGAAGCACCTACAACATGCCAATTTATGCCCAACATATTCTGGGGAGTCAGAAGATGCAATAGGTTGTTTATACACTGCCAGTAATGAGCTATGAGATGTACATATTCTCTCTCTCTCTTTCTCCTCTGCCCCTCCTCTCCTTCCTCCTCTTCCTCTTTATTTTCCTTCTTATTCCCTCATCTCTGAGGGTCTAGACCTGGTTGATTATGGATCTTCTAACTCAGTCACCCAGAAAGCCAAAGTTCTCAAGAATGTTTTCCCTCTGGAGCCTGATCATACCTGGTGTTCATTTAGTTGTAATGATATGCTGTCTCCC
This sequence comes from Indri indri, assembly GCA_004363605.1. Classification (NCBI taxonomy): domain Eukaryota; kingdom Metazoa; phylum Chordata; class Mammalia; order Primates; family Indriidae; genus Indri; species Indri indri. The sequence goes on along the minus strand of RJWJ010042378.1, from coordinate 6,814 downwards.
TATTAGTTTTCAGGCTTCTTGGGTGCAGGATGGACACCTTGCAAACTGGTTTCTTATCATGATTTCTGATACACTTCTGGGTATATTCTGGGCACCTGAGAGCTCCTTCATATCTTAGAAATACAACCCTTCTCACTCTAGCCAGTCCTGTGCTAGGGCCTTACATTTGTGGGGGGCTTTACAGTTTATACATTCCTTACTCATACCTCCCAACACCCAGGTGAGGCAGGCCTAGCAAATACTAACTGATACACCAGCCAAATGGTACAAGTATCTGCACAGTTTCATGTGATTTTTCTCTGAGAAGCACCCCTCTGCTCCAGTCTTCACTAAGTCTTCTGAAGTCATGAATGCCTGGTGTGCAGATTCTTTTTGGTGGAAACCCGAGATGGTGACTTCCCTGTGTGCTGGCTGAGGGGTGGAGATATCAGAAAATCAGAGCCCAGAAGGCAGGAGGGACTGGAACATAGCTCCTACCTGCTATAGTACCACCTTCAATACTAGCAAGAATTGAAGACTTCCATGGGTCATGGAATTAAAAGTCATCAAGGCAAAATTAACGTAAATCTCAACAGTTAGGGAGGGGCCTCATTGATACCTGTATTGCATAAAGAATTTGCTCTTTATTAAACAACAAAAACACTAAGAATTGCTTTTGCTGTTTAATGGAAAAACAAATACCACATGTACTCAATACTAAATTGGAACTAATTGATCAACCCTTATGTGCACATTAGGAAGTAAAACTCAAGGGAAATCAAGCAGGTGGGAGGGGGGAAGAGGGGATGCGTAAATTCATACCTAACAGATGTGATGCACACTATCTGGGTGAAGGGAACACTTACAACTTTGACTCAAACTGCACAAAAGCAAATTATGTAACCAAACCCATGTACCCCTGTAAAACTCTGATGTAAAAAAAGAAAAAGAAAAACACAACAGAGCCAGTCACGGTGGCACATGCCTGTAGTCACAGCTACTCCAGAGGCTGAGGCAGGAGGAGCACTTGAGCCCAGGAGTTCGAGGCTGCAGTGACCTATCATGATGCCACTGCACTCCAGCCTGGGCCACAGAGTGAGATTCCGTCTCAAAAAAAAAAAAAAAAAAAAAAAAAAAAAAAAAAAAAAAAAAAAAAAAAAAAAAAAAAAAAAAAAAAAAAAAAAAAAAAAAAAAAAAAAAAAAAAAAAAAAAAAAAAAAAAGGAAAGAAAGAAAAGAAAAGAAAAGAAAAGAAAAGAAAAGAAAAGAAAAGAAAAAAACAACGGTGTCGAATGATTCACTTTTCTGAAGCATTACTTTCAATGTAATTTCTATGACAGTATAACTCTCACTCCTTTGCATTTTAATATGCTTTCTCAAGGAAGGGAGAGAAGAAGAAGTTCTACTCAGTAAAACAATGCATAATACCCAGTCTGGTTTATCTATGCTGTAGCCTAAGGGAGGATGCGGGATTTGGCAAAGACTTTAGACCAGCACTGCCAACAGAAATATAATGTGAGCCATACATGTAATTTTAAATTTTCTAGTAGTCACAATAAAATAAAAGCATGTGGAATTAATTTTGTTATATGTTATTTAAGCCAACATATCTAAAATATCATCATTTCAACATATTTTATATTCTTTTATCCCATTAAGCCCTTGAAATCAGGTGTGTTTTACATCTCAGTTCAGCTACATTTCAAGTGTTCAGTAGCTAGTGTGGCTAGTGTCTACCAAACTGGACATCACAGCTCTGAGCCCTGCCACTGTAAGAAACAGCCAAGACAAGGCAGGATGAACTTCCCTGGTTCTATAATACCCTGAGTAGTAAGTCTAACCTCTGACCTCTCCTCCCTGTCCCTCATGAGGGCATTATCCTTATCCATGGAAATGGGGCAGATCTCATCCAGTGCCTGCCTGCCCAGGCCTCATGGAAGAGCTGCTGATTGGAGAAGTGTGGAAGATTCCAGATGTATATTTCACCTGTCATCTGCCAACGCTCCAGGTAGCCTGGGGCGCTTTTCAGCACTGCTTCCCCCACCTGCATGCTGAAGTCTGCAGGTGATTGCTCACGGTCCGTCTGCACGCTCTCTTAGCAGCGCCCTCTCCCTTTTCCCTCCACTCATCCCCACTTTGAGCAGAGCAAGAGAAAGCAAGGTGCTTGTTACTTCAAATGGGGCTTGACGCAGCTTCACAAAGAGTATAAAATCAAACCATTTCACAGGCAATCACACCTAGGCTGTTAAAACAAACGGAGAACTCAATTACAGCCCATTACTGTCGGATGCAGTGCTCTGGTCTCTCTGCATCCTGTGGCTTCTGGAAAAAGGGTGGGAAGGGGCAAAGGGCGCCCCCCTTCTGTTGCCTCTAATAGGCTGGGTCCATTGAAAAGACCTTCATATCTTCCATCAATCCAAGTGGGAAAGACAAGTGAACAATTCTCCTGCTATTTAAAAAGCTGAAATGATGGTGTCGACAAGTCCTAAGCAAAGATCCTTTCTTTGATTAGCAGCATGGATCAAAAACATGCACACACATGTGACCGCTTCCTCACAAACACGGGGTATGTATACTTGTCACATTTAATGGGACTGGAGTCAGAATAAAATGAGGTTCCAATTTCACATGGGCATCTTGAACATGTCAAATTAGTGCTTTTTTTTATAAAATGAGAATAATAATACCATCAACTACATAAGGATGCTATAAAGACCGAATATACTAAGACTTCAATAAGTTACTTCCTAAGTATTTATCTATCTATAATATCTATTTATTCATAAATGGAGGAATGCGGTGTGACCCAGACAGACCTGGTTAATAAAATGGTACAAAGAATAATGAAGGTCAATTTAGAGACATGAGCCTGTTCTGAACCTTTGTTCTATGCTCCCAATGCAAAGAAATTACAGATAAAATATTTTATATAGTAACAAAAACAACATTGTTTTGTTCAAAGTATAAGAAAGAAATAGGTGATGGGGAAACCTAAAGTGGTAAGCCTGAAACGAAGTATCCTGATCTGTAGAATTTAGGACCAGGTATGGGTAGTTGGAGTCAGAGACCCCTTTCTCAGGTAGGGGTGAGGACCCAGTGTACCCCATGCATGGAAAGGACTGTATCCTTTTTCCCCAGGTGAAGCCAGGGCCATGGATGGCCCATGGATGGCCCATGAAGTGATACCTTAGTAGCTCTGCCTTCCCACCTCATGGTGTGATCAGGACTACGGCAGCAATCTGTGCTTGGTAGAAAATGGGTCCCTAGTGAGCCCGGCAAGTGGACCAGGATTGTACAGTATGGGAAAGGCAGGAGTCCTGTTGCAAGGCCAGGTTTACGCACTTTCCAGCTGAACATTCTTTTATCTATTAAACTTCTCTGTTTAAATAAAAACTAGAATACCTTCCCTATCTCTATGTCATTCCTATGAACTTTAACAGTGAAATCATAACGATAATAATTGTTATTCATTAATTCGTCATTAATTCTCTATCATGACCAGATACTGTGCTAGGGAAACAGTCAAAAAAGACCCAATCCTTCTGGACAATATTAACACAACAAAACATTTATATTATAATTAACAGCCTCTTTGAGTCCCACACCAACCCCGTGAAGAAGGGTTAATCCCAAGATAGTAAGCAAATTAGGAAACTGAAGCTCTACAGATAAAGTAGCTTCCTCCAAATCACTCCATTAGGAAGCTGTGTGCAGCAGCTGGAACTCGGATCTTCTGACATCTTCTAAGAACCCAGAGGCTTCCCTTACAAAGTACAAGGGCTTAGGCTGGAATGTGTAAGAACTCTGGGGTTTTCTAGAGATGGCCAGACCCATGTTAACGTAAAAGAGGCAAAAATTCTGAAAAATAAGCCCTTTGCAATTGAGAATGAGGTATAGGAAAAATATGGGTAAGGGGGGAGATATGACTTCACACTGACTAGGAAAGCTATAATTTTTTTAAAAAAAGAAAAATAACTAACGTGGCAAGGATGTGCAGAATTTGGAACCCTTGTACACTGCTGGTATAAACATCAAATATTATAGCTGCTGTGGAAAACAGTTTGGTGGATGCCCAAAAAGTTAAACTTAAAATTACTATATGACCCAGTAATTTCACTCCTAGGTAGATACCCAAAAGAATCAAAAACAAGAACTCAGAGAAATACATCTACACGTATGGTCATAGCAGCATAATGCACAATAGCCAAAAGGTGGAAACAACTCAAACATCCATCAATGTAAGAACAGATAAACAAAGTACAGTATGTCCATACAATGGAATACTACTCAGCCATAAAAAGGAATGAAATGTTGATATACATGCTACAACGTGTATACATGAACCTCAAAAACATTATGCTAAGTGACAGAAACCAGAAACAAAAACGTGGTTGCACAACATTATGAATATACTAAATGCCACTGAGTTCTACACTTTAACATGATTCATTTTATGTTACATGATTTTTGCCTCGATAAAAAGAAAAAAGAAGAATGAGAAAATCCCAGCCACTCTGGTCCCAAAGCTCATGGTGATCATGTTTGTCCATGGCCCTGGTACTTCTCTTACTCGGTTCTGATCATGAAACCAGCACCAAAATCGAACTATCTATGCCAGAAAGAATGGAAGTTAAGTGCAAATGACCTCAAGAGCAACCAGTCAACAATCGAAATAACAAAATTCTTTAAAATTGTTTCGTATTCCCTGGCTCGCCAATAAAGACATTTAGCCAGCTCCCAAATCCTTCTTAATATTTAGTTTCTAAAGCATAGCTTAGGATGAGCAATTTCTTTCTTTACAAGATTAGTGGCAGGGGCAGTGGGGCTGGGGGTGATGTAGGAGGGAGAGGCAGAGTGGCAGGAATACAGGTAGCGCGGACAAGGAAAGATGGGTCAGAAGACACAAGGGAGAGAGACTGAAGCCACGATGTACATAGCTACACTCCCTGATGGAAAGTAAACTTCCCTCAGATCAAGGGGCATGTCTTATTTATCACCAACAGAACCTATTATAGAATCTAATTTATAGTAGGCACTCAGTAAATATTTGCTTAATAAATAAACTATAAAGGAAAATACATTTGAATTTCACCCTGCTGGCCTAACTCGTGAATCATCGCACTTAGGAAAGGGCAATGCTAATAACTAATTGAGCTCCTTTGTTCGTCCAATTCATTTATCTAACCATCCATCCGTCCCCCCTTCCTTTCAAAATTCAGCGAGCTTGTATCGATTGCTTACCCTTTGCCACCACTATCCTAGAAGCTCTGGCTACAGATATGAATATGATGGAGACCCTGCCATGCAGAGGAATTAGGAGCAGAGAAAGGTGGAGCTAGAGATGTAGGCGGAGGCCAGGCAGCCTGGGACACAAGAAGTACAGGGGAGCCAGGCAGGTGGGGAGGTTCCCTGGATGGGCCGACCACAGAAGGAGCCTTGTTATGGCAGATGACATGGAGAACACTGGGGAAGCCCCATCCTTCAACAAGCCCAGGAGACAAGGACAGAGTTAGAAGGGGGAGATAAAAACAAGAAAACCAAAATCCAGAAAAATTCAAGAACAAAGTAGGAGTAAATATTAAGGAGAAAAAGATCCCAAATAACAGCTACAGTTGAATTGTGGCACCCACCCTCATCATTGTTGGGTGCTGGTCCCATGGATAAGGAGTAGGTGCACCTGAGTGGAAGACAAAGCTTATGGTGAACAGTCACTGCAATGACAGACCATGAGTGTCTGTTGCTCCAAACTGCCTCGGTAGGCAGGATGGTCTCCCAAAGGTGCCCACTCCCTCATCTTTGGAACCTACGAACATGCTATGTTACATGACAAAAGGGACTTTGCCGTTGTGACTAAATTTATGGACCTTAAGAAAGGGAGATTATCTTGGATTATGGAAGGGCCCAATCTAATCAAGAAGCCCTTAAAAGTGGAAAAAGGGCTGGAGTAAGAAGTATGTGGCAAAAGGAAAATTTGGAAAAACGGGAAGCCCAAGAGGGGCTCCGCCTGCTGCTGCTAGGGAGGGAGAATTGGAAAGCGTGAGAAGGAACATGAACAGCCTCTAGGAGCAGAGACTGTCTTCCAGATGACAGCCAGCGGGGAAATGGAGACTGCAACCTGACAACCACAAGAAACAGAATTGGCCAGCAACCCGACTGAGGTTGGAAGTGGATTCACTCCCCAGAGGTTCTAGAATGAAACATTTCCTTTCTGACACCTTGACTTCAGCACTGAGAGGCTCCAAACAAGGGACCCGGCTGGGCCACACTACCAGACTTTTGACCAACAGAACTGTGAGATCAGCAGGTGTGGTTTTAAGCTGCTAAATTGGTGGTAATTTGTTATGACAGCAATAGAAAGCCAACATACTGCCTTTAACAAGAATTTGCCCCACATCAGATGAAGCAGTGAATCATCCTTCCAGAGCAGAGATTATTTGTTATTATCCTTGAAGTTAAGAGCACAGACTTTGGAGTTAGGCTGCCTGGGTTCAAATCCTGCCTCTGGCAGGTACTGCTGGGAGATATTGGGTCAATCTTTTAATTTTTCTCAGTGTCCTCAGCAATGAAAACTCTGTACCTATCTTATCGGGCTGTTTCAAGGAGTAAATGAGTTAACATCTGTAACTTGGAAATGTGCCTGGAACGCAGTAAAAGCATGTGATCAACAGCATATTTTCTCCTTGCAGTAGATGCAGTGGTTTGACAGCTAGATCCCAACTATATCTCCCCTTCTGGGCCAACATGCTCATTCTGCCTGGCGCTGTAAGAGTTGGCTGAGAGGAGCTGCCTCACCAAAGTCACACCTCCCTGGGGGCAGTCTGCACCCAATGTCTTGTC
>RJWJ010042377.1:0-13085 GCA_004363605.1 Indri indri | reverse complement strand
CTGTGTTTCTAGTTAAGTTGGCAACTATGAATACATCTCATGCTTCTGACACACACTGAAGATGATTCAGGTACCTGCCATTGGTTCAGGCAGGGAAACACTATACCCCTGTCTCTACTGGTAAAACTCATAAAAGAATGTTAAGAAGATTCAAGTAGCAGCTTATTAATGATTCTAATGATAAAAACACTATCTGTAAAATGTGAGGGTTGGTGTGGGTTAAGAAGGAAGAAGGAATTTGGGGAACAAAATCCAGCTTTGAACCTCTGATTTATCCAACCCATTTCTTTGCACTCAACCTTTGATTTTTGTGATCAAAGTTAGCAGTAGAATGTGTCTCATGCTCTCCTCCTCTCCATTCCTCAGGCTATCTTTTCTCCTCTTCTTAGGTTCTGCAAGCCGTCTACTTCTCCCAGCTGATAAAGAGCAGAAAGTTCTATGGCCTGTCCTCTGCCTATTTGCACTGCTGAGTGGAGGAGAAAGAAATATTTGAGTCTTAAAATTACAATTTCTTAAAAAGAAAATAATTTATAAACTTCAGCTCCTAGTTATTCTTTATTTCATTTGCTATTTTAATTGTTCTAAACTAGGGGGAAAAAACACACATACTGAAAGCTGAATTGCTTCCCAATTGCTCTGACAAAATGTTCCTAACAGATCTGTTCAACTCCTGCTAATGAAACACAGACCTTGTTACTCTAAAGAGCAAGTGAGCCATTTATAATCTTTGCTACATAACAAAGCTATAGTTCATATTTCATCAATTTAACCCTGCAAAATACATTTCCAGTTGTCTTTTCCCAATTCCTATATTTCAGCAGAGGCAAAGATAGTCCTAGCACACATGCATTAACAATCTAATCTGAAGTAAACATAAGGGCACTTGTTTACATTTCAGCCTCAGTCAGTCCATCTTCAATATTTTTGTTGATGGTCTAGAAAAGGAGACTAGCTATGATGAAATGAATGGTATTTTTAAAAAAATCTGTTCAGGGATATAGACGACATTCAAAAAGGGTTACATATCTCCATATACAAATCCCATTTGTGGTATATACGCTGGGAGGGGAAGTTTTCATGGTTGGCATATTTTATTCGTTTCTTTAAATGAATACAAATAAACCTGCCCTGTAGCTCTTTCATTCTCCTCCTAATCAAGATAATACTAATCACTTTCTCTGAATCCGAAAGGCCAAAGGAGACTTAATATGTGCTATTATTAGACTCGATCTAAATGTGAGACTCATATACATGGCGATCAGTGTTGGCGCTAAAATTCACTGCATAGTATACCTTACCTTCCCAGTGATAAAGGCCCCTCAGCCTAGATCAGATAAACACCTCAACCATCAAATTTTAGAAAACATTATTTTTATGTTGCCTTCTCCCCCCACGCAAACATCTTTTGCTCTGAACTATAACAAACTGTTAACCTGACACGATGTCACTTTATCTCCTATAACTGCATTTGAATATCTATTCTAAAAAGGCTAAAGTATTTCTATGTGAAAGAATCAAATATTAGAGAGTTTATCAGTTTTCAATCAATTTTTTCCTAGACAGTAATATATAAATTTTTAGTGAATTTAGCAGTTCACACTATGCTTTTCTCCCTGTAAAGCAATGAGTTATGAAAGCACACATGCAACCAAGATAAATTTCTCACTGATGATGGCTGATTTATAACAATGCTTTGTAAATTGAATATTCATGTTACAAAAAGTTCTTTTAAACATGAATATTATGACATCCATAACTCATTTTTCTTCTTTTGCTTCTGTTCACTACGACACTGATATATTTCTTTCTTCTCCTTTCACTTTTATATGCTTGATTTACATTTTATTGAAATGGAAAATATACTTTAATATGCAGTAAGGTATGTATGTGTTACGTGTTTATGTATGTGATTATATCACTGTAATTAGACTATCTGATTAGATTTTGACTGGACCATAGTAAGATTAACATGTGAACTCAAGAATAAAATACTTCAATTATCACAAATCCTGAATTAGCAAATAACTAATATAAAAGCTGACATGCTAAATGTAAATCTTGGATGGTAAGGAAGAAGATATTTCTCTTTTGTATTTCAGAATATCTTTTTGATATTCTCTATTGCATGTATTTTTTTAGCCCTTTCAAGAGATGAGACAATCAAATTGGTTTGGAAACACCTGTAAGAATGTTAGAAAATATTCTGATTTATTGGTCAATTTAAGGACTGATATTTGACCCAAACAGTATTTGTATACTGGGAAATATCATATAATCTGAGTTTTCATATTTGCATAAAAAATCAGAAGATGGCAACATTGACCCATACTATTCGTGATAAATAACTGGATGGTTCTTTGTAATAGCATCTTTCAACAAGAAAGTGAAAACTTTTCTGTAACTTAAACATTTCAAATGGTTGTAAGAACCAAGGAAATAAAGCAAATAAGTGAAGTTAGCAAGATATAACACATTAAGGTGCATAGGGGCTGCAGCAAAGATATGTCCTGTCTTATAGAAGCAGCTGCTACTCTGCACTATTCTAGTGTTTATTACAAGGGAATTTACTGTCTGAATAACACCACATCTTATGATTTTTGAAGAAAACCTGGAATTTTAGATTATCAAGTGAACTTTTCACAGTTTTCAAGCACTATACGGATTAATGTTGGCTGACTGTGCCTAGCACGCAGACCACCAGTATGCAATCACTAAGGAAGAAGATTGTTCTTAAAAATGTTTGCTAAGGAGAATTTCAAATACATGAAAGTGAAGAGAATAGTACAAAGGACTTCTTTGTGCCCAAGAAATATCAGTCCATTGCTAGTCTGACCATCTACATACCATCCACTTCTCCCACCGTGCATTATTTGGAAGCTAATCCCAAACATTATATCATATCATTTACAAATATTTCATAATATATTAGAGCTATTTTTAGGAAAATAAAATGGAATGTGTTTTAGCAAAAAGAAGAATGTCTGTACCTGGTCATATGAACAAAACTGATCCATTAATGTTTTAGCTAATTAAGGTAACTTAGAGGGCATTCAAAATTGCTCAAAAACTAAGTACAGTTTCTAAAAAGCAAGTAACCAACATATGGTTGGCCTGTTGGATTCCTGTCTCATTCTAATATCTCATATTAGTGAGAATAAAATGGGTTCTGTGTTCATTTTGTCATCATCTTGGGTAGAACTCATGAAAAAAACTTTATCACTGTGGTTTTAAATTCTGCCTCATTTTTCACAGTTGCCAAGGACACATAACATAAGTGCTAGTGTCCTGGTAATCTTTAAATGAGCAACAACAGAACTCATGAGAAAAAAAAGAACATCTGCTGCTTGTGTTTTACCGACAAATTCATGATATTTAGGGCCCTCATTCAGGTAATAACTAGAGCATAAAAAATGGTTAATCCCCTCTGCAATTTCTTTGCTCCTGAGATTTGCACTGTATGAATCCAACATAAGGATTTTGAATGTGATCGATAGTTTTAATGAATACCCTTCTGAATCCTACTGTTTATAAAGTTATCCATGAAGAGTTGGGGAAGCTTGAGTATAAGCCACTCTTACTTATTTCCAACTCATATTGTGAAACACTAGCTATGTGCACATGAATTTTCTAATTCTTTTAAAAATCATAGTTAAGTGCAAATTTATTTTTACTATAGATATAGGAAAAGCAGATGTCCTTAGAGACCCCATTAGAAATTGATTTGAATAAAAGTAGCACAGGAAAATTATTTGCTCTTGTGAATAAATTTTTTGAGAACATGCATCTTATTCTGTAAGGCATTTTACATTCAAGACTGCTTTGCCCCTGGATGGCAGGTACTAAATAAAAGTATACTGAATTTTTTTTTCTCAAAGAAGGAATTTCAAATAATTACCATGTGTGTATTCATAGGACATCAATATTATAATGATTTTGCCTGGCTCTATGCAGTGGTTTCAAAATGTAAACTACAATAATCATCTTTTTTCTTTCATTTTTAGATTCAACTGAAGCATTGAACTTCATTAACCTTGTTAGAAACTTAGAAATATAATAAAACTGCTTTTGAATATTCCCTTTAACCTATGATTTAGATGAAACTGAAATTAAAAGCAAAATGACATTGAAACTAGACAACACATACATTGGTAGAATTAAGAATGTAGTGCAATTTCACGCTGTGGTGAATTTTATCAGGCTTTCCCTAGCATGGGGGTAATACTCTTGGGGAGAAGAGCAAGTATAATCACAAAGCTTCCATTTAATTACATTTATATACATAACCAAACTTTACACCATTTCTGACAGTCTACACCTGCATACTCAGTGGGAGGCAGGCACGTCAGTAGACCACCCACTGCACCTCTTGGGTGGTAAGGTGAAGATGGGAAAGATAGGAGCATTTGTTCTGTCATTTGGTTTGCCAGCCTTCCCAGTCCCCACTATTCCTACCACAGCCTCATCAGGTACCTGCCAGTCATCCTAATGAGAAGCATCTGGTCAATTAATTGAGCAAGACTAGAATGTTTACAGACACAAGCTGCATTCCCAATAAGACCACGGATTTCAGGCAGGAAAGCATCATAACTAGATATTGGTATATAACATTAGGTGGCTGAATGGCAGACAAGTCACTGAAATAACAGGAACTGCTTTACACAAGTACAAAGGAACAGCCTTTCCAGACTATTTTCCTTGCTCATTTGCTTTAACTTTGCTGAGAATGGTAGTTGCTGATATAAATAGAAATGAGAGAGAGGACTGTTAGAAGGAGAAACTTGTTTCTCTCTTGAAATCAGTTTTAGTTTGAATAAAGGAAGAAAACATGGCTATAGGCCACTGACAACTGGATGCTATACCAGTAATGTTTGACAGGTGAAAATCTGAGATTAAACACTCCTCTAGGAAAAAATAATGTCATAGATGTTAATGTATTAAATTTTTTTTTTTTTTGAGGAGAAGGAAAGAGGAGTTTATTAATTCACTGGCAAATGAGGAAGATGGAGACTCCTGTCTAAAATTCCATAGTCCTAATAATAAGCAGAAATACAGAGCTATTAAAGGGAGGTTTTCAGCCTCAGGCAACTGCTATTCAACTACAGTTGATGATTCTGATCATCTCATCTCTGTCCCATCTCTGCCAAAGACAATCCTGTGACCTCCACCCAGGACCTCCACCAGACAGTTCCCTTGAGCCACCTCCTGTAGCACAAAGAACAAAGGACATTCCCATGCCCCTCCCAACCACTGGCCTGAGAAAGAGATACAAGTTTCAGTTCCCAAAAAGAGTGAGTGAGGTTTTAGAGAGACAGAAGATATTTTTGCCAGGTTTTTTTCAGGCCATTCCTTCTGTTACATATTCCCCACTGTCAATATTATCCTTCCATATCTATGGGAGGTGGGGTGACTACTCTGTTACATATTATTAAATTCCTAGGGAAATGATTTATATTTGTTATCATTCTTCATATAACTTATTTTAGTTATATCAAACGTATATAACAATTACAAAATATTTACTATGTTGCTACTTCAGCCAATTTTTATCTCTCCAAGATGTAGTTAATATATTTTTTCAATTATATCATTCTAGAAAATAGGATAAAATATCCACATTAATGATGTAAATTTATGATAAATTCTCATATGAAGGATGATACTTCACCCGCCAATGAAATGCAATTATCTCTGGGTTGAATGACAGCCAGAGTTTCAGAGTCTAGAACAGTAGTACATAATACAAAATAAATAACTTCTTCAACCTAAAATCAAAGAGGGTTTTCAGGTAGGCAGAATTTAATTATCCCCATTAGAACCAGGACAACAGTCAAACTGTTATTCTCATGAGAAGCCTGACGATGTTTTTAATGATCACAATCAAGCATCTTTGGGTTTTCCACGTCATCTGTGAAACAACTTCTTTCCTGGAACAATATCCACTTTTCAGGAGCATGTAAATAACATGCAATGATTTTGTCTAATAAGTCTAGATATCTTTCTTGACTACATTTTATCTCCAAACTGACCAGGCCTGGTCCTTGTGGCCCACAAGGTTTAATGAGCATAGCAGCATAAGACACACATTACACCTTTTTGTGTGTTTTTAAATCAGCACTTTCAATCAGATTAACATTTAAGAGACAGTCTGTAGCAATAAAATACACGCCACTGACTCTAATCCCCACTGTCTTTATAAAATATACAACTTTGGACAGGATAACAGGAAGTTTTTATTTTGTTAATTTGTGAAATCTGTATTTATTCTCTTTGTGTATTTCTAGACTGGACTGCTTTTTAAGGAAAAGAGTTTAAACTGTGTTTGTGACCAACGGGAGTAAAATAGGAGGTTTAATGGTTAAAGAGTGCAGAGGAGTGAGTACTTGAGGCCTGTAGGAGACTTGCATTATTTAGTCTCTTACTAAGGTACTTTATGTGAATTATTGCTCATCGCTGATCATTTATTCCTTCCAAGGAAAGGCCAAAAGTTCATTTTTTCTAGTTCATTGTGGTTAGAGATTAGAGACAGCTCAAGGATTTTTGTTTTTTATCCCCTCTAATACACACTTTTTTCAAAGGTTTATGGAGTTTTATTTTGTTTTTAATGACTTTTGGAAGAATCCACACAAGTAGATAACAAAATCTCCACCTTCTTAAGATGTTTTAAAATCTGCTTTTTATTATTATTTTACTTAAGCAGGCGTTATTTCAAATAGTTCTTGGTAAAATTTCATTGAGATCATTTCTGCAGACTAAGTATACATAGTGATACCAATAAATGTTCATTGAGCACATGCAAATTGACAATGTTATTGTGTATCATATTTTTCATCTCTAAAATTATAAAGGTTATTCATTTTCTTTTATCACTGGCAATTTAGCATTGTTTATTTCTTTAATTATGTGATTTTTTTGTATATATATAATGCTTATTTATCCCATCTTTATTTTACATCATTCAGTTTCTTCCTTCACTCATAGCTCATATTCTTAAACTCAAAATCCAGCAAAAAAATCCTAATTTCATTTAAGAAAAGTTAAATTAACATGGGCATTTGGAACAGCAAGGAAATATCCATGCAAAATATTTAAACTTTTTATCTCAAATTATGAGAAAATATGCATTTTTATGCTTGGTAATGCCTCATACATTCTTGAAAAGTGTTTATCATATGTGCAGATACCATTGGAGGATGGGATAGAAATGTTTTAGCGATAGTCCTATGGTCTAAAAAGGCCTTGAAAAGACTCTGTTTGTCTGCTCTGTAATGTGGTAAAATCAGAGCAAAAGAACTCAGGATGAAAAGCGATCTTTTCTTTTTGTGATGGTTTCTATAAAGATTTCAAAACCTTTCACAGTAAGTACTTTAGCTGCCTGACATGACTGCCTTTCTTATGTGATATATGAATTTAGTTCACAATTAAACCCTATTTTCCCATTTCAAAAAAACTCTGGTGAACAGCTGTTCCCTTTCTTCTTATAATCACCTTAAATTTCCTAGCATTTCATTATTGTCATCCACTCTGTTTAATTTCTGGCATTACATTTTTATTCTATTTTTTTGGTACAGGAAGAGGAACAAGTACTTCTATCTCATTCTCAATATCTATAAAACATCAGTGCCAACATAGTCTTCTTCTGTAGCTCTTTTTCCCTTTTCTTTCACTGTTACATACTCTAGCCCTCCCAAGCAAGTGTCAATGAGTGGTCATTCCTATTTGCATTTAACAAATGTTGAAGAATGACTCCACTATACCAGTCACTACACTAAGCATGAGAAGTATGGCAACAAACAACAGAGACAAAGTCCCTATCATTATGGAGTTTCCAGTCTAGTGGGAGAGGTGGAATAAAACTCATAAATTAATACACAGGCAATAGGTCAAATGATGATAAAGTCTGCAGGAAAGAATTAATGCAACTGATATGATGTGACTCACCTCTTTTCCATCTTTAGGAGGGTTTGCTTGCATGTCTGGCTCTGGGAATTTAGCCTTTGAAAAATCTCCTATATTACTAATTGATGAGGCTGTTTGCTATGTCTGTGGCACTAAAGCATACAGTACTAACTTGTCTAGCTCGTTTGTAGAAATAGTATGATATATGGTGGATGCCTGCTTTCCTTCTGGGTCTGGAGTTTCAGTAATCATGGCTTTCACACAGGCAGTATATGCGTATGTGAGGGGTTTGGGCCATAATCCTGAAAGACAATCCTGAACACTATAATCCCAAATGTTGAAATCTCAATAGACCAAAATTCCTAAAGTCTAAAATTCTGAAAATCACGATTCCTAAAAATCAAATCTCAAAAATATAATTCTGGAAAAAATAATAAAAATTATTTAAAGACATTTATTGACCTTCTTAAAAGGGGATTTCATTTAAGAAATATATAAAATCATGACAGAATGCTTCATAAACCACTTTACACAATAAAATAGGTAATGATACCATACAAATATTTGCATGCATAAACACTCAGGTATACAGCAGTTGCACAGGTATAACATTTATGAACAGATGAATCATATTTATAAAGAAATAGGTCAAAAAGAAAAATGTATAGATGCGTATCACTATGATTGGTAATTGTGTGCACTTAGCTTTATAACTGTGGTCATCAGAAATACCATGTCAAACAACCTAAGTCTTTTGACATGATGGATAAAAAACTGTGATGGATCACTACTGCATATGCAGTTGCCCAGTGAGCTGAGATCTCAAGAAATTTTATATTTCACAAATTACAGATGTACCAAAGGAACATCTCTTCATTTATGAAAGAAGTTTCAATATTTTTACAAACATATCCAATGCTTACACACAAAGTCAACTTTGTGATAATGCACTTTTGTGAATCAAATCTGCAAAAATGCATAAAAAATTAGAATTCTCTAGAAGTCTTTATATAATTTATACCTCATTGCTGGAAATGATGACGAAATATGTAACATAGAAAATTATAAAAAATAATGCTAACACTTTAAGATAGTAAAAAAAGGAAAACTAAAAAAAAAAAAAAAAACCCAACAAAAAGAAAATTCAACATAGAAAAAAGTATATTCCAAGGATACATTATGGGCAATTAGCTGCTTTTTATTTCTGGGGCATGTCTCTCCTTGGAGGAATACGTTCACATTTATTTTCCGTGGCACTGCTCTTTTTGAAATTCTTCTACAATTCAATATATATTGACATTAGCATTCCCTATTAAATTTTCCCATGTTCTATGCCATGCTTCCATGTTGTTTCAGGTATGCAGAAATCCATTCCGCATGCACTCCTATACAGACACAAATCTGGCATAAACAATATAGTGATGGAACAGCAACACAGTTGCATTAAGTATCTTCTACTGTGCAGAGTTATTTTCTAACCAGTCAGTAACTTTTCTGGCCTCCTTAGGCAAATGTGTTTTTTTTTAAAAAAATTTCAGAATATTATGGGGGTACAAACACTTTGGTTACAAATATTGCCTTTGCACCACCCAAGTCAGAGCTACAAGCATGCCCATCCCCCAGAAAGTGTGCACCATACCCATTAGGTGTGAATTTACCAGTCCCCTCCTCTCCCACTACCTGACCGACACCCAATGAATGTAACTTCCATATGTGCACATAAGGGTTGATCAATTAGCGCCAATTTAATGGTGAGTACACGTGGTATTTGTTTTTCTGTTCTTGTGACACTTCACTTCCAATACGAGTGGATTAATAAAATGTGCTATATGTATTATATACCACGGAGTACTGCTAAACCATAAAAAATAATGGTGAACTAATACCTCTTATATTATGCTGGAGGGAGCTGGAGCCCATTCTTTGAAGTGAAATATCAAATGTGTTTTTAATTCATTAAAACCTCCTGAAATTTCATCAAGGAATGTCAATGTAGACAAAGAAGGCATTTTTAAACTGAAGTTTTTGTTGTTGCCACATCGTGTAACCAATCTACTGGTCTGATTAGCCAATATACTGGTGTGAATTTTCTGCCAAATGCAAACAAAGACAATAACAAGGTATTATTGTTATGATGCAACTATTAATAAAATGATGCAATTATTCTGTGTATAACCAAAAATGCATTAATTCTTTCCTTAGAATTCAATTTTTGGGATTTCAACATTCAAGATTTTAATCTTTCAGGATTGTGATTTTTGTGATTTTATACATTAAGGATTTTATGTTTTAGAGATTCTGATCTTTTGGGATTTCAACAGTGAGGATCACAGCATTCAGGATTCTCTTTCGAAATTATGATCGGCACGCTACAGGAGCAGCCTTCTATGTAATTTCTGAACTCTGAGACTCAAACTGCCTTCCTTGATCAGGAACACTTCATATGTGTTACTATAGTTTGTTGCTAGAGGAACAATCATGGTTTTTTGTAACCCCTGATCAAAGTGCTTTAGAAACCTGAACTTGATCTCCTCCTGACATCACCTGATTCATTTTCCATTGTTGATCCTGCTCTATAACCTTTTGAATATATTACCATAATCATGAGAATAACTTCTGACCTCCGAATCCTTTTAGCAAATCACTGAATGAATGATCGGCCATGGGACCCTTCACCAAACATAATGTCATGAGAAAAAGAAGCAGGGTAAGAAGCTGAGGAATAATAGCAATGTACTATTTCAGATAGAGTTGTCAGGAGACTCTCTCTGATAAGGGATCATTTCAGCACAGGCCCAACTAAATAGCACATCAAGTTAGGCAAATATATGTAGGAAGAGTGTTACAGCTAGAGGCACCAAGTACAAAGGCCACAGAATAATCGAAAACTTGGTTCCAATGTGACTAGATCTATAAGAGAGATGTTTGATATAGGTTAAAGAGATAGTCCGGGCACAGAACATGTTTAATGTAAAGCAAATCAAATAAAAACTTACAATGTCTTACTTCTCAATACTTAAGAAATGAACAAACATATTTTAATTTTTTCTCTTGTAAAAGGTTAGGTAATATACTGGCACATGAAATTTTTCTTACTAAATGAATTTAAAAATGTTTCTCAATAAGGAACACTGTTTTGAGACCTTAAAATCTTCCAGAGTTTTTCTATTGAAGTTAAATGAATAAGATCCACATATTATGAATAAGATTAATGACCAAAAGTGGAAGGAATGCTTGAGCTCAGGAGTTTGAAACTAGTCCGGACAATCTAGTAAGACCTCATCTCTAGTCTCTATTAAAAGAAAAAAGGAAAAAGAAAAGATTAATGACCAGTAGACAAACCTAAAGATTATCTGCATATGTGACTATAGACTTGAAAAGAAGCAAAATCTCAAGTCAAATTTATCTGATAATAATTTTAAAGATGTTAAATAGGTACAGGCAATTAGTATGATGGAACAGACCATTGAAGGTGCTTGTGAAGTGTCAACTTGGAGATGACACCATATAAGCATGGGAAGCTATCCTTCAGATGCAGGATATAGTTGGCATAAGGAAGCTGGTCTATGGTAGATCTACGCTTATTTCCAGGACTACCTAGAGCTATGGTACTGACCCTTGGCCCAAACAAGGATGAAGTATAACAGTAGGTTATTTATACCCTGTACTAGCTTGTTTATATTGTTTATTGAAAATTTACCACTGTTCAGTATAGTTTGCACCTGGTTTACCATGTAACACAGAACAGCAGCTATAAAAAACCCTCAGTAAACTTATACCTCAGTCCTGAAAGCATAATTACTTCCATCTGTCTTGGTGGTTCATGATCCGAAGATGAAATGCATTCTGTGCAAAGGACCCAGGTTGCTGTGCCTGGAAATTTTTGACCTTTTTATGTTTACCTTTACTTTCTTTCTCATGCTTTGTCATATTCTCTTCCATTATTAAAGCCCATATTAGTATACCTTGTGGATTCTCAGCAATTATCCAACCCCATATAATTTCTGCACTTTCTAAATTAACAACCATATTAGTAATATAATGTTGTGTCCACAGAATGAATGCATGGTCTGAAAACCAAGAGGTAGAACGCAATGTTCAGCTTACTTATAATAAGGCTTCAACAAATAGAAATTACTTATAAATTAATTAATTTAATAAATTTAATTAAATATATAATAATAGTAATAACAGATTGACATACAATGTCATGTGGTAAGTACATTGTGATCAAAGGCACACTTTTTTGCACTCAGGAACTCATAATCTAATGGGGAAAGTAGGCATTAGAAAACTTAAATTATTTTAGAACTATTACAAGTGCTACAAGGACATTATATTTATTGTTTATTATGCTCATTTGTATTACCAATAATCATACAAAATTCATTTTTAATCTTTTCTAGGCCACATACATGATGTGTGCATGATATATATTCATATGATTTAATATATTCTATTGCAAAATTTAAAATACATGATATTTAGATTTCAAAATTATTTCTGTAAATAGCTAAAAGCACTACAGAATGTTTTTAAGGAAGTAATAATGAAAATGCTGCAATGATTTTTTACTTTACTGTTCTTTTACAGTCATCTTCTGAAGAAGAAAACACCATAGGTAATGATAGAAAAATATGAATCTGATCAAGGAATAAAATATCCATATATTAAGCAAGGTGTTGACTATGTTCAAACTAGCAGCTCCTGCATAGATTTAATCTCTTCTTTAAAGGAAGTTTATGACTATAATACAACTCAAGCTTATTTTTATATGAGCAATTTTAAAAGAGAATGAAGGAGACTATGCTGACCTTTGGAACAATAAGTTTTCTATTCTTTACTTAGGCTTCTCTGGTTTTATTTCTTGCTAAGTGACTCAGTGATACAAAGACAACAGAGCAATTTATTATTTTTATTATACAACATTTCATATTACATAGAGATATTGTCATTGAAAAAATTGGCTTGTGCCTCTGGATGTAATAACAAAATGACAGCTTTTATGATAAACTTTGTACTCACCAAGCTTCTGAATCTGTTCTTCTAGTCCTTGGGTCACTGGTGCCCTGAAAACTACACAATTACATTCATTAGCAATAGTCCTTGTTTATTAGATATTTCTGTTTCTGGCTTTATTCTAATCTGCTTGTCAGTTGTAATTGCTAACAATTTATTGAGACAAATGA
>RJWJ010042376.1:0-13080 GCA_004363605.1 Indri indri | reverse complement strand
TATTGATCAATTAGTTCCAATTTAACGGTGAGTACATGTGGTGTGTTTTTTTTTTCCATTCTTGTGATACTTCACTTAGAAGAATGAGCAGTTCCATCCAGTTTAATACAAGAGGTATTAGTTCACCTGTTTTTTTTTTAATGGCTGAGTAGTACCCCATGGTATACATATACCACATTTTATTCATCTGCTCATGTATTGATGGGCACTTGGGTTGTTTTCATATCTTTGCAATTGTGAATTGTGCTGCTATAAGCTCGAATGCAGTTACGTTCTAATTGCTAGGGCAGTACTATTTTTAACATCTATATGCATTGGTGTCAATCAGAAATTGAATCAAATAATATGATTTGGTGTAAACTTATTGGTCTCTTTGTGGATATACTTGGGCTTGTTTAAATATACTTGATCAAATCCAGGCATTTGTCAGTGCTAACATATTTAAACAAGCAATTGAGTGACTCACTGCAAAACTTCCCAGTGGCAGGTCTATTTTCGCTTTTGCTAAAGAAAGAGGTAGAACCAATAGAAGAAATTTCTAAATATTAATATAACAGCATGAGGTCCACAATGGGACTGATTTTTCTGCAACTGAAATAACCCATAATCTTACATTAAATATAAATTAACTATGTTCAACAATGAAGACAGATCATCTTTTGTTAGGTCTGTGGAGAGATTATGACAGTGCCTTCTCACTTCAAGCCTCAGTCGTAATGCTTTTTGCTTCTTTAACAAGGTCTAATCAACAGGGAAGATCTACGTTGTTGTGAAAACAATAGTAACAGGTACTTCAAGTTGTCATTGCAGCAGTAATCTCATTGGGAGCCCTGTTTTCTATTGCGAGCATAATTTGGCATATTGATCCATTTAATTTAATTCAGTAAGAATTAAATTGGCCACCTACTCTGTGTGAGGTGCTGAGCTAGATGCTTTGGGAAATGAAAGATTTATACTGCTCTAAGATCCCACACTCTAGGGCACTTCTTATTTCTTGCTTCAGATTATGACATGTCTTTACTCCAAGTTGCCCAATTGAATTCTACACACGAGCCTTGGGGGTCCACAAATTCTGTGTACCAATCCATCTTTTTTTGCTTTTGTCAATAACAGAAAAAAACAGAATTATATCAGAAGTCTGCAAAAACAAATTTTTCTGTTAACACATTTACACTGTTCTTATTCTGTGTAGCATGCTAATATAGCGAGTCCAGCCAATCTTTTATAGCTGAAGTTTTCTGGGATAGGGTGCTTAATTGCTCAAGAAATCATACTTCGATTACATTTCAAAGACATATTCAGTAAGTATATATGTGTGTAAGAAGAAGAATGGGAAGAGTAAGAAGGTTGGAGGATGATGACAAAGCTGTTTGTGATGTACCAGGAAAAACATACTGTAATAGCAACCATGGCATATTTTAGAAAATCTCTAGGGAAATATTTATTAAAATGCCTGTTAGAAAAAAAGTCACAGTCAATGTCTTACCCAGCTTAAGCTACCATAACAAAATACCATAGACTGGGTTGCTTGCAACAACAGAAATTTACTTCTCAGAGTTTACTTCTCAGAAATTTATTAATACTTCCCTGGAGGCTGAGAAGCCCAAGATAGAGATGCCAACATGGTCAGTTTCTGGTAAGGGTTCTTGCAGTTGGCTGCCTTCTCTCTGTGGCCTTACATGGTGGAAAGAGAGAGCTCTCTGCTGTCTCTTCCTCTTCTTATGAATTGTCAGCTCTGTTGGATTAGGGCTCAGCCCTTATGACCACATTTAATCTTTAGTACCTCTTTACAGGCCCTGTCTCTGAATACAGTCACACTGGGGATCAGGGGTTCAACATATGAATATGGGGGGCACACACTTTTAATCTATAACAAGTAAAAGACTATTAACTGCAATAGGATTCTTTGATCCTAGAAACTAAACAATACCAGACTACTGGAAAAATCATTGGAAAAAGAAGTGCCAATTGACTATGCATTGTACATGAATTGGTTTTAGTGGCAGTCTATATTTGAGGAAAGATCAGAAACAGAAATTCCAATGACAGGCTGTGTCCTTTGATATCTCTTACACAGATAGCGTAACTTTGTGGAATGTTATAAAATCTGAATTTTGAGCAGTCACTGTGCTTTAGATGAACTAATAAGGTAAACAAGAATATATTCCAAACCATCAATATCTCCAAATTTAGAATTGCTTTAAGACAACCTTACCGCCAAGAAATGTAATTGAAAAACTTGAGCCATAGATTGTTGAGGGGAATTACCAGATTTATCAGGATGGCAGATAAATATCTAGGGAAATAGTGTTCAATGCAGTCTTATACAGATAGCAATAAAACATCAGTGGGATTTGGAATATACAAACAAACTTCAGTCATCAAAAAAGAAGTGTAACAAAAAAATCAGGCTAGGAGATTATCCTTTGACTCATCCTCACTCTCTTTCTAATTATTTTTAATCAAAGATTTATTTTGTTCTCTATCAAATCTTTAGTTTGTTGCACTTAAACTACATTGCAATTTGATTCTAGTAAGAGTCTATGCAAATCGTTATACTATCTGAGAATGAGATAGAAAAATTAGCAGAAAAATGTTTTGTTGTCTCATGTTATGCTTAATCTTGCTTCAAATCAATATTAATTTGAGAATTTCTTAAATCACCTAAGATGAAAGAAATTATAAAACTCTAGCTTTCATGGCTACCTGTTTTCTTAATTCATAAAAATAATTACTAATGCTATTTCTGGTGGTTGCAAATTAAGATCTTCATCTTGCTGTCTTAAAAGACATTTGATTGTTTTAATTCTTTCCTACATGCACAGGCAAGTGACATTCACACTTCTTTTTTCACAAAGTAGCCTAGCAACTGCAAATTTCAAGGACTATTTACAATAGTGTTCTCCGAATATTTTAAAATGATGCCACCCTCCTAAATCCAAGAAAATACTGCTAGCAGGCCTTGCAAATGACAAAAAGCAATCTTTCCTACTTATTATAATCTTTGGTAATCTTTGTTTGGTAATCTTTCTAAGTAGTTAAGAACTTCAATTTGAACCTCTAATATATCATACCTCTGTTTATAAAAATACTCAGAGCAAAAAAAAAAAAAAAAAAAAAAAAAAAAAAAAAAAAAAAAAAAAAAAAAAAAAAAAAAAAAAAAAAAAAATCAGGCAGTTTACAATATAGGGGCCAGGAATAGTACTCCCTGGTTTCTGGATCTAAAGATGGGTAATGCAATCAACATACTCAGACAACCAAATTAAATCAGTTAAAAGTATTGAAAAATGTACACAAAATTGCAAGAGTCAAGTAAGATTGATTTCCAAAAGAAAATATATATTTAATTTAAATTCGGTCAAGTTTAAGAATTAACTTAGATAATTATCATAGATGACTATGAGAGGGCAGAGTAGAAAGTAGTCACATCACACATGGCATGTTTTGAATTAATATTGTCCTAGAAAGGTTTGCTAGATATAAAATACAGGACCTCCAACTAATCTGAATTTCAGATAAATGAATACATTTTAAGTGCATACCATAAATTACTTTGTGTAAGTATATGCTGTGCAATATTTTGGGTATACTTACTTATAGTAAAATAGATACTCATTGTTTATCTGAAATTCAGATGTAATGGAGCTTTGCTGTATTTTTATTTGGTAAGTGTGGCAACTCTACTACAAGGAGGTTTGAGAAAGAAATATAAAATAAATTAACTGGTTATCTCGCTTGCATTAGGGACTAAATAAATATCCAACTAACATACTGAGAGGACTATAAATAACTTTTAACTTTTATGTTAATTGATACAACATAATCAATTTACACTAGGTGCTTTAAATAGAAAATGACATGCAAAACAACTATGATTTATAAGCATATTTTAGAATTGTAATCTCTGCATAATTTATTTGCACATAGTTTTATGTTTATTCAATAAGTAATAGCTTATCCTACAGGAATAGTTAACACTTGAAGCTATTCTTATAAGAATTGTCCTTATACTTGAGCAAAATAAAAATACAGTTAAAGGAAATGTCATGATGAATTATGAAAGGCAAGAACACAGTGGAGAGCTACAATCCTTTCAGGTTTGAAGGGTAGAGTGAGACTGTGTCAGCAGGACTAGCTGCCCAGTTGAATTGAGATGATGTAGTTGGATATTTAAGAAAGCACAGTAGTGATTGCAGGGTCACATCAGGGATTGAAATGAGGAAAGTCCTTGCTGTCATTTTTATTTCACTGGTTGGAGTACGTTTTAAACTTGTGAAAAGTGGAGCGCAGATCCTGGAAATTGAAATCCTTTACTAAAGCACAGGCAAGTGCAGGGCAATCAATGATAATATCAGATTGAAGCTCATACCTGTTAATCAATGTGACTTAACCCTGATTTGGAGGAAAAAAAAAATTCTTTTGAGGACAAGAATATCAACCCTGTGCACTGCCTTGCATTTCTGCCGAGAGGAACAGTTATTTCTTATCAGTGATGATGATGTGGAGCCTTCGCAATTAAAGGATGTGCAAGAAAAATGGCTGCTAGTGGAGGGGAGAGGATGGGAGCTGGGTGTAAGCCAATTCTACTGCAGCCAACACGGTGTTTCTAAGCACTAAACAAAACAGCAATTGCTGTCATACAGTCTCAGTTTCTAACGCTGCATCAACAGCTTACTTGTGAGACTTACATAAGTCTTTTAATCCATCAACTTTTCTGTTAAATAATATGAACTCTTAGGTCTTTCCAGCTGTTACCAACTTTGACTCTACCAATGGTCAGGACCCTAATGAACTAGAATATTTAATTGCCTTATAATCGTTTTGGCTCATGAGCTTGTAAGTACTGAAATTTTATTTTCTGGATCAGAATATTTGGGAAAGATATTCTGCATATGTCTAAGTCCCTACATTTTATATATACTAAATTTTAGTCATATATGAAAGTTGACTGGATCCATGCTTGGGTTTAACAAGAAGTTGGACATTTGCTGACATTAACAGTATTTGTCCCACTTAGGGACGGAGGTCTCTTTCTATAGACCTATGCTACAAAGTAGACATAGAGGCATGCATGTCCAGTTCTTGGATTCTTTTTGTGCTATAGCCAGGTATGAAACTGTTATTCATGGATTCTAACTCTCCTCTTCCTGAAACCCTCAACTTAATGCTCTGTATTATAATGGAAGTAATGGCAAGTATATGAAACTCTGATTAGACTGGTCTTGAGGTCTGGCAGGCAGACATGGACCATGACAGCTATGTGAACTTGGAGAAGATATCTTGTCCTCTTGTGCTTGTATTTTGAAATAAAGATAATGATTGAACAATCTCATAGGATTGTTATGAATTTTATTATAAACATCTGACATATGCATTCATATATTGAGTGCTCAATAAATAGTAGCTATTGTTCCTATCATTAGTACTATTACTATTATTAAAATAATTATTTTTATTAGAAACCTGGGAGGAACTTAAGTAAGCTCATTGGAAGACTTGTTCTGCTTTTCTTTTTCATGTCCCCTAATCCTCTAAGAAGCATCAATAATATTAGAGTTAAATAGGCGAAGAGAAAAGGAGAGCTTTCTGCCTTTTGAATATTCATGAGCTACTTATAACATACACCCAGATATAAGAGATAATATAAGATGTGGCCTTAAAAAAAAAAAAGATGAATGAGGAAAGCAAATGTATTTGCCTGTACCATCGCCTGTACCTGGTAGACAATATGCAGTCAATAAGTTAATTATTTTAAAATTTTAATTTTAGATATCTAATATAATTTTTTAATGTAAGACAAGCACCTGTATACACATTAGCTAAATGTAGAATGTTCATATAGACAGCCAGGTCCATCATGAGCATAATGCTTGTTAAATAAGTATTAAATAAACTCATGACAATTTCAGGGCTGCAGGTACCTTCCTCTAGTCAGGGGAAGGCAATGACTAAAACACCAAGTGTTAAGAAGTACCAGTTTTAAGTATTGTATTGTTAATTTTGAAGTACTGTGCCCTAAAAAACTTGACTGGTTCCAAATATCTCCTTATAGACATTTCACAATAACTGAAATTGTTGTTATTAGACTCAATTCTTTACAGCATGATCTGATTTTCAGGAGCTTTTATTAAAAGTTAGACTTTTAATATAGAAATATTAGCCATCAAGAGTATAAAGAACTTTTTTCTTTCCAATGCATTTTGATATTTCTCAAGTTTATTGCCTTGGTTAAGACCTCTAGTAGAATATTGAATAGATGTGTGACTGTTTACAACTTTGTGCTTTCCTGATCTTAAACAATGGCTTTCAGCTTTTACCACTAAGTAAAACATTAAGTATACATTTTTGTGGATGTGCTCTATCATGTTGAGAATGTCTGCTTCTATTACTAGTTTATGAGATATTTATCATAAATTATTTTGAATTCTTTCAAATGTTTTCTATATCAATTATTAAGATGATCAAATTGTTTTCCTTGAAATTGTTTTGTCAGTTAATATGATTTCTTACCTGGATGATTTTCAAATGTCAAAGCAAACCTGCATTCCTGGGATAAGCTTATTTGGTTATAATGCATTCTTTTTATAGTAATATATCACTAATTTCATTGTGCCAATATTTTAAAAATATTTTCGCCTCTATGTCCATGTCAATAGCTGCCTATAGTATTTGTGTTGATTTGTTTTTCTTTATAGTATCTTTGTTTGGTTTTAATACTGGGATAATTGTGACCTAATCAAATGAATGGGAAATTATTTCCTCCTTTTCTGCTACTGGAAGAGTTTATAAATAATTAGTATTATTTCTTCTTTTAACATTTGGTAGAATTCACCACTGACGCTAATTGGGTCTATGTCTGTTTTTTTTTTTTTATATTGGAAGGATTTTTTTAACTATAAATTGAATTTCATTAGTAAATATAGAGATATTCAAGTTATTTATTTTAGTAGTTTATGTCTTTCAAGGAATATTCCCATTTTACCTAAGTTTAACAAATGTATCAGCATAAAATGGTGATATAATTAGTATGTAGTACAATCTGTAGTCTCATCCAATCTTTCACCATAACACTAGCAATTTATGAGTTGAATAATAATTAAAAGTATGACATAACAAAACTGTTTTCTAAAAAATACTTAGAGAAAAATTGGTAGTTTCAAATGAAGAGGAGTTGCAAATCTAATCTTCAAGCTTGAGTAGGTAGAAATTAAATTCAAGTAAGGTAAAGGGAAAACATAGAAGTGATCAAGAAAGCAAGAAAAAATACAAGTTTATTTTGAAGAAGAGGACCTCACTCTGGTTCTTACATACATTAAAGGAATAGTAAGAAGTAGTTATGAAGAAAGTTATGCTAATTTTAAAGAATTATAAACATATAAACTATATTCCCTTACCACGACAAAATTAAATTAGAAGTTGTTGAAAGACAGAAATTCTCCAAATGCTTACAAATTATGCAACACATTTCTAAATTAAAAAATATATAAAGTAAATTGGAAAATACTTTGAATTGAATAACACTGAATGGCTAAAACAGGGCTTGTAGATGATTTATAGCATTAAGTGCTTATATAAGAAAAAGTAGAAAGGTCCAAAATGGAATTTTTGAATTTAATGTTTTTTCATTTTGTTATTTACTCTGATTAGAAATAAATTCAGTATTTCCTCCTTTTTGATATTTCTGAAATGCAGACTTCTTCTAATGCCAACAGTTAATATCAACATTAATCATCTATCATGTCCTTTGAGTTACCTTCTCTCTGTGCATATTTTCATTTAACTTCTCTAATCATCACCTTCTAATATATATGGATATTCAAAGGACTGTAACTTCCTGTATCAGCTTTTTTCTTTTCTAATCATTTCTCCATTTTACTTAGTTCTTTTTAACACATTTTTAATGATATTAAAGTATATCCTGTATAAGGAGATGCGTGGAGGTTAGGACACATTTTCATCCCAAGAATAGCACTAAGCTTCCTCCTAGAGGCTCTTCGGCTCTAGCAAGAGTGCAATGGACCTTGCTGTCAAATAGAAAAGTGGCAATAGGGCTATGGAAAGTAATATCTTTTCCTCTTTTTTGAACACTTTTTTAGTATTTACATCATCTCTGGTCAATTGCCTATTTAGTAATTTCCCATTCATGCATTTATGCATTTAATCAAAGTCTTTTTACTGTATTTTCAGAAATTATGTTTTGTTAGATATAGGAATAAAATAGTGCACCCATTCACTTCAAAGGTATTTTAAATGCCAGGAGAAATAATTAATCAAATATTATACAAATAACTTCTTTATAGCAAAGCTAATAGATTAAGGTCTTCAGAACCAATGCTGTTTTGTAAGCCCAAATTTAAAAAGCCACTTCTCTAATGGTTTCTATAAACAGCTGTATGATATTCTTTCCCATTACTCTACAACATGCATAGTTTTGAAGGAAAAACACAAAGAAAAAAGCACTTTTTACAATCATTATTATTAGTATACTCTGCCCTTTCCATGTGAAATTCTTTGCAGATGAAACTTTATTTTGCTCCTATTTAGTCTTACAGAATCTGCTAATAACTCTGTCTACTTCAAAGACTAGTCGTTTTTCTTTTTATCTGACTTCTCTTAGATTGTGTTGGCCACTCTGTTGAAAAGAAACAAAGCTTTTAGTATCTTCCAGTATCTTTTAGTATTGTCCAGTATCTTCCTTGGCTAATGTAGGTAATTGGATAATAAAAATGCCTGAATAAGCATTTCAGCCTGAACATCTTTAATACTATAATGAGATATAGGGGCAGAAAAAAAAGCAAAACAGTAAATGCTGAATAGATCTTATTTTGTGTATCCTCCATAGATTATTTTCCCATCAAACATACCCTAGTTATCTAAGAAATAAAGGTCCCTCTTAGAGATCCTGACATTTCATATAATATATTTAATGGTGAAACATGAATGATACAGCTTTGTCGCCCTCTCATCTAGTGCATTTGGTTTTTGTTAGGTTAAATATTTTAGAACAATTATACATCTGTTGATAGACAAATGCCATCTAAAGTGTTCCATTTTTTAAAAATCAGATACAATTAATTCTTTGCTATATGATACAAAATTTATTCACAACTGAGAATGGGTTTTAAATTACTTGTGCAGAAATTGAGATTGTTCATCATTACAAATAATTCTTTCTGGCAGGGATTCATGGAAACCACTTCACACCGTGACTCTTGATGAGTTAACTGTTCCTAACTGTGACATATCCTTTTATCTTAACTGGAAACCTCAGGAGGTAGACTGTGTTCATAATTGAAAACATAATTGAAAACAAAATGTCTCACAATGTCATTTAGAAAGTCAAAGTTAAGATTTGCACATTTGTTGTACTGAAGTAAAATTAACCATGAACCAAAAATATACATGTCAAATTTATTAGTATTTTAATAAGCCATGAGCAATGGCACTGAGGAAAAAAAATAGTTGAAAATAAATTTTCCTTTTTAATATATCACCTGGTTTATTCATAAAAAAGTCCTTGTTTCTGAAAATGATTTGATCTTTTTTCAGATTTATAGTTAGCAATGGTTGAGCACCATTATTTAATTCTCTACACTTATAAAGTGTAGTCATTCAAAGTGCTGGCTCTGAACAGACTAAACAAGCTATAAGTGGATTGAATATGATTTCCATTCCTACTGTTGATAAATGCATGGCCTTCGACAAGGATCATAACATCTTCATCACTCAGTTTGCACATCAGCAGAATGGGAATAACAATATTGCCTATAAGATTTCTGTGAGGATTATATTAGAAATTGCACTAATTGCATAACAGTGTGGTACAAACTAAGTGTTTCACAACCACCAATGATGGGTTCACCATTGCCAGCAGGACAATGAGAGATACACTGCAAAAACTCCATTCTATCACCCCCTTTCTCAGACAACTTCAAGTACTAACTGTAGAAATCGATACAGAATAAACAGAGAAAGGTATCTGTTAGGGATCAGTACCAGTGAAAGGAAGACAGAAAGCAGGATTAGGCAGAGAACAGAGTTCCCCTAAACCTTGGTCATTCTCGTTGAGAGCTCCAGAGTACATAGTGTCTGTCAGAGTTGTTCCGTGTCAGACAGAATTCGGGTCCTTTGCACCTTACCTTGCCCTGTCACCAGATGCATGCTGCATCAGGAAGGGCATGGCTTCAGGCAAGGCCGGTCTCTGCCAAGCCCAGACAGACCTGAAGGGGCTGGATACTGTACCAAGTACTTTCTTAAAGGGAGGCCTAGGTACCACACCTATGTGCCTGCCACAATCCAATCTACTTTTCTTAAAAAATATAAATATTTTTAAGACAACATTAAAAATTTTATAAGGAAATGGAGCAGTCTCTTATTCCACCTTTCCCTACCCCTTCTGGGAAACTGTAGTAAGTATTTGTGTCTTTCAACATTTAGTTCCCTATTTCTAAATAATTTATTTAGAGTATCACATTTTATTTAATTATGTCGATATTATCTTTTCATTTCTGTTGGTGTCATTTCCATATTTTTATTTTTTATTTTTATTTTTTTTAATTTCAGCATATTACATGGGTGCAAATGTATTTTTCATTTTTTTTTATTTCAGTATTTATGGGGGTACAAATGTTTAGGTTATATATGTTGCCCTTGCCCCACCCGAGTCAGAGCTTCAAGAGTGTCCATCCCCCAGATGGTGTGCCCCGCATCCATTAGGTGTGTATACAGCCATCCCCTCCTCCCCCGTCCCATCTGCCAGACACCTGATGAATGTTGTTACTGTATGTGCACTTAAGTGTTGATCAGTTAATACCAATTTGATGGTCAGTACATGTGGTGCTTGTTTCTACATTCTTGAGATACTTCACTTAATAGAATGGATTCCAGCTCTATCCAGGATAATACAAGAGGTACTAGATTACCATTGTTTTGTGTGTGAGCTCCATGATATACATATACCCCATTTTATTAATCCAATCATGTATTGATGTGCACTTGAGTTGCTTCCACATCTTTGCAATTGTGAATTGTGCTGCTATAAACACTCTAGCGCAGATGTCTTTTTTTGTTCCTTTGGGTAGATGTCCAGTAATGGGATTGCTGGATCAAGTGGTTCTGCTTGTAGCTCTCTGAGTTTTCTCCATATTACTTTCCACAGAGGTTATACTAGTTTGCAGTCCCATCAGCACTGTACGAGTGTTCCTATCTCTCTGAATCCACACCAACATTTATTGTTTGGGACTTTTAATAAAGGCCGTTCGCACTGGAGATAAGTGATACCTCATTTTGGTTTTGATTTGAATTTGCCCGATGATTAGTAGGTCTCTACTTTTATACCAGTACCACGATGTTTTGGTTACTATAGCCTTGTGGTATAATTTGAAGTGTGGTAATGTGATGCCTCCAGATTTGTTCCTCTTGCTTAAGATTCGTTTGGCTATTTGGGCACTTTTTTAGTTCCAAATGAAGCATAGAATTAGTTTTTCTAGATCTGTGAAATATGATGTTGCTATTTTGTTGGAGAGTGCATTGAATTTGGAAATCACCTTGGGCAGTGTGGACAACTTTAACAATGTTGATTCTACTAATCCGTAAGCATGAGATGTTTTTCCATTTGTTTGTGTCACCTGTGATTTATTTCAACAGTGTTTCATAGTTCTCCTTGTAGAGTTCTTTCACCTCCTTGATTAAGTATATTCCTAAGTATTTTATTTTCTTTGTAGCTATTGTGAATGGCATTGAGTCTTTGATTTGACTCTCAGGTTGACAGTATATAGAAATGCTACTGATTTGTGCCTTTTCTGTAAGTTAAGCTTTGTCAATCAGTTCTCAGACATTTACCTATATTGCTTATTTGGTAATTTATTTCCCTCAATTTTTTCTTGTGTTTTTTTTTCTTTCTTTTTTTCTGTCTCTTCTGGGATACCGTGCATTATTTTGAAATTTTCTATTAATTTCTATCTGATTTTCTGTCACCTTTATCTTTTATTATACTCTTCAAAAGACTCCTTAACTTCATCTCCCAAACTCTCTTTTATTTTCTTTTTCTGGTTTATTCAGTACCTACTATGTGTCTCACCCTTTCTATGTCTTGAAGATTCACCAGTATTGACAACAACAGCAATGACAACAAATCTCTTCATTAGTGAAATTGATATTCTGATTCAAAATGTAGAAAATAAATAGATAAACATATTGCATATTAGATAATGATAAATGTCAACAAAAAATGAAACATAGAAGGACGATACAATATTTTTGGTGCTATAGTAATTGTCAATAGGGTAGACAGAGAAGGGTTCACTGTGAAGATAATTTTTGAGTACAGACCTCAATTTTAAACATATTAAGTTTGAAATGCCCTTTAGATACTGAAATAGAGATATCAGGTAGTCATTTGCATGTATAGAGTTCAGAGAAAAGATACAAAAAGATATATCAATTTGTGAATCATAAAGGTATAGATAGTTAGAAGCCATGAGACAGGATCAGATTGTACACATAATAAAAAAAGTTGCAATGACTGTTCCATGAGTGTGCTCCCATTTATTAATAAAAGAGAGATGTAAAGACTTCAACAATGGTTCACATATATTTAATTTTAAAAAGTATTTGCCTGTTGCCCAGTATGTGGAAAGTTAAAACGTCATCCCTGCCTTAACAACAAAAAGTGAGATAATCTGCAAAGTCATAACTTTTCTTAAACCTATCAATAAATTGATGTTGCAGGGCAAAAATCAAACTGAAATCTCAGATGGCATCTGCGAGGAGAGACTGTGTGTAAGGACTGGTAACATGTATAATTTCAGGTGACCCCTAATCTGACATGACTGATACCCTTACATGGAGAGGAAATCTGAACACAGAGAGAGACACCAGCCATGTGCATGCACAGAGACAAGCACATGAGCACACACCAAAAAGGCAGCCATCTCCTAGCCAAGGAGAGAGGCCTCAGAAGAAATCAACTCTATTGAAACTTAGATCTTAGACTTCTAGCCTCTAGAACTGTGAGAAAATAAATTTCTGTCATTTAATCCACTCAGTCTGTGGCATTTTATTATAGAAGCCCAGACAAAT
>RJWJ010042375.1:0-13073 GCA_004363605.1 Indri indri | reverse complement strand
TCTTTAAGGACACAGACTGGTTTATTTTGCGGGGGGGGGGGGATGGGGTCTTGCTATGTTGCCCAGGCTAGTCTTGTACTCCTAGGCTCAAGCAATCCTCCTACCTCAGCCTCCTAAGTAGCTGGGACTACAGACACGTACCACTGTGCCCAGCTCACGCCTTATTCACCTTTTGATCCCAAAGCCAAATATACGAATCCAAGACTGCAAGGGAAAAAGCTCTGGACAGAGGAAGGTCAGCAGCCCCGTGCTGAGGAGCTAACAGCTGGCCTGCCAGGGAACCTCCTCGCCGTGCGGGACCCACGTGAACTTGCCCATCAGAGGGCTGTGTGGCACACACAACAATGACTGTAGTTTGTGAACTTGCCATAAGAGATGCAGCATAGCAATTTAATATTCCAGGAAGGAAGTCGGGATGACACACTCGGGGCCTGCAGCAAGCACGGTTACAGGACAGCAGCAGGCACCTGGAAAAGCAAAGCTCGGTGCTTCCCAGCCCATCTGCACAGGGGCCCAGGCAACCATGCCACAGCCCTGCCCTCGTGTCGCACCTTGGTTAAAGTCATTTCTTCAAGTAGAACTAAAGACGCACCTGCCGGCCGTGAACGTGGACGCAGATTCTCTTGCGTAACACCAGCTGCATGTCGGCGGGGTGGCTGAGCTGCACGGTGACGCGCACGATCAGAAACACCCGCTCGTCGCCGGGTGTGCCCTTGCTGAGCTGGGGGCAGTCGTGCACCGCGGAGTCCCAGGAGGCTTCTGCTTTAACCTGCAGAGCAGACAGAAAATGCTCTTCGTTCTTCTCCACAGAAACAAAAACGCTCTCAAGGAACCCATCTCGGCTTGGGCTGGAGGGGGACAGGCCGGCCACGAGCAAAGTTCTACTGTGAGAACTGCCGTGCACGACGAGGGATGTGAGGGCGCAACCTCGGTCCTCAGCCTGGAAAATACCGAGCATGACGCTCCTGGCTGGGCCGTTTTTAAAAGTTTTTTATTTTGAAAAATGCTCAAATATCAAGAAAAGTTGCAAAAATTCAGTACAGTGACATCCTATGTGCCTCACATCGAGATTCACCAACTGTTAGCACGCGGTCACTTTTGCTTCTCCCTCTCACGATGCACAAACGTTATTATTATTGTGAATCACTTTCGAGTAAGCTGCAATTATCACATTCGGAGAATTTAACATCAATACAATATTATTATTTAATACAGAATCATATTCAAATTTTTCAGTTTTCCCAGCCCGGGATCACAAGTTGCATTGAGCTGTCACGCCCCCCCAGCCTGGAATCGCGCCTCGGCCTTTCTCGGTCATGCTTGGCACAGACCGGAAGGGTGCAGCCCCGCTGTGCCACAGAATGCACCGCCACCGGGTGTGTCTCACTGTCTCCTCAGCGCTAGATCCCAGTTTTGCATCTTAGTTAGGGACACCACTAAGTAATGCTGTGTCCTCAGACCATCACACAACTTTTCCTCCTGAAAATGTTTTGTCATTTTTCAAACGTACTCAAAATTAGAGAATAAACTCCCATGCTATACCTATCACTCAGATTCAACCGCTAAAACCAAGATTTCACCACATTGCCTTCGACGATTCTTTTTTGCCTTTTTAAGAAATCCTTACACAAGAATTTCAAAGCGAATCCCAAACATTGCGCCATTTCGCCTCCGCACGCCGCAGGGGCACCTGCTCCCCCCTCGCTGACCGGACAGAGCATGGAGCTCCCGCGCACCGCGGACCCGCGCTACTCGCGCTCACTGGGAGCGGTTACCAGGAGAGGAAGCGGGAAGGCAGGTGGACGTCACCTGGCATTCAAGTTCTGTGCCTTCTGGAAGTCATAATGAAAGGTTTTCATTTACGTATTCTGAGATATGTAAGCACTGGAATGGTCACCTTGCCGATGGTTTTGAAAGCCTTAAGGCAAGGACAAGGAAGTGGCTTTTTATCTGATCTTCCCGAGTCACGCTGCACTCACCTCTCCTTCATGATGTTTTACAATCTGCAACTCGAAGAACTCCTCTTCCTCTTCCCCCGTCAGGGTAGCATCCCACCCGCCAGCTTCTGGGTCATCGAGATTATCCTGAGAGCTGAAATCATCAGCTAAAAGCAAAGACGTTCCAGTAAGTACTGAGATCGTTTTAAAGGATAACCCTCCCAGCTAAATCTCCGTGTGCTTATTAAAATTCTTCTGCTTCCAATTTCATTTGCTTTTTGCTCTGAAATCTTCATGACACTGATGATAACCATTCAAAAGTTCACAGATCTTAGAGACAGAAAGTGCCTCAAGAAATTATCTTATCCAATCGGCCACATTTATGCCCTATTTTACACCAAAAGCAAATGAAGCCAAGATACCTAAGAGGTTATTCAATGTCTGCTCATAAATGTCAACGATAGGATTATAACCCAAATTCCACCTTTTAGTGCACTGAAGAAATGAGAAATAAGCAAGAGTGATTCCAGTTAAGTTCAACAAAAGGATTCACCAGCTCCACGCGCTAGAAACTGAGTGTTGTACCACGGCCCTCCCAGCTCCCTGCCACCGTAGCCTGTGAACAGACACCAAAGTGCCCTTTTCTAGTAAGTGGGCATGTTGGAGCCAAGAACGTGCCTGAGGCTGACCAAAGTCCTGATCATCTCTGCGGATATCCAGACTAACTGGTCTTCCTTATTTTTTTCCACTTTCTCACTCACCCCCGACCACAGACATGAGTCCCTCGCCCACCCAGGAAGCCTAACACAGGAACAGGCCAGAGCCACCCTCAGTCCCCAAGCTTCGAGAGAACAAGTTAGGACAGGGTCTTATAGCAGTGCGGTAAGGAAGCAGCTCCCATCTCAGCGGGCGGCCAGACGGCGGTGGCAGAGCTCAGTGTTACGCTCCAACTCTGCATGTTTGTAAAAAGCTTCCATATAAGCAAGCTAAGTAGCACAGGATACTAATATATATACCTCACCGTCAGCCCAGTGGAAGGAAACCACCGAAGACATCCAAGCGTGTCTATTCAGGAGAGTTAATTTTAATACACAGTTCTCCTGCAGATGTCGTAGGAATATAACTGCTGACTTTTAACTTATTTTTAGCTCCTTAATCTACCTTTCCATTTCCTATTTTTCTTCCAACAGGCAGAACAGATGTAAAATGTACCAGACCCAAAACATTTCACATGGGGAGGGGATCGGAAAAATGACAGATACTTAAAAAAACAAACAAAAAAAAAGGCAAGGCAGGGATGCATGGCACCAGAACTCACAGAGAAGGTTGAGAAATTTATTAGATAATGCTAAGAAAACACAAGAAGAAGAAAACATGCCCCATAAGTATCGCTACTTATTAGTCCTTTCCAGAGAGACAGTTTTCCCCAGGAATTAAAGAAAATACTTTAAGTGCAGGAAAACATTACTACCATCCTAACCTCTTGGGAGAACAGGGTGCCCCATAGCACCGCGGGTCGTTCATGATGAAGAAGCATTCCTTTTGCTGTTACGAAAATACGACTCTGAAACGATTCAGTCTCTGTCAAGGACCAGAGTGTGTGGGCACACGTGAGATGGACCTTAATCTTAGGCAGACAGAATTCCCTGACGACACACTGGGTTAGAATCTCAGTGTCACGCAGGCACTAACTTGTCGGAGGTAAGCCTTCAGAAAACACCTCCTCACTTACCATTTAAGTCAAGGAATATAACAGGAATGTGGGTTTCCATCCCAGGCACTGGCGTCCTACAACATGAAGAGCAAATGGCATCTCAAGTTGAGCACACCTTCTCAGCAGCATGCACACCTCGAGACACAGCCTTGATGAGCACTCAGAGCCATTCCAGGGCAGTAGTAACCTTGGCCATTGGTTCCAACGTCAGAGATGCCACAGTCTTAACCGTAGCTGCTGCGTCATATGCTCTGACGCTAGAACTCAGTCTTACAAGACACACCTACCTGTTTACAGTGAAGTTCCCTTGTTTAAACCTACTTTCTTATAAAATGATATACTTAAGGGCTCCCTATGGCTTAATTTACTATTTTTAATTTCTATAAAGTGGCACAGGACA
The DNA here is from genome assembly GCA_004363605.1 of Indri indri. Lineage (NCBI taxonomy): Eukaryota > Metazoa > Chordata > Mammalia > Primates > Indriidae > Indri > Indri indri. The sequence continues at coordinate 9,022 of RJWJ010042375.1, read as the reverse complement.
TTTGCTGACAGTACACTTTAAGCCAGCACCAAAACCAAAAACGCATGGAGATGCAATTTTCTTACGACCGAACAGTCTTTTAAGGGAATGGCCCAAGTAATTAACATATTAACTATTTTTTCAATGCTAAGTGCAGCGGTACTAAATATTGATTTAGGTTCTCAGAAATCTTAATGACTTTGGCCAATAACAATATCATTTAATAAAACAGTTTTAGGCTAAAGTTATTCTACTCGTGAAAGTAATTTAATAGTTTCTTTTGTTCAAACAACTTTTTCCCCATAAACCATTACAAATCTTCCGTTAATTGCGGCACATGCAAAATTCAAACTGAAAGCAGGTGGCTTAGGGAGCATTGAGAACTCCAGAAGTCGCCCTGTAGGGTTCATACCATTCTGCTGGGGCCCCTGGAATCCCACTGCCAGCAGAGGGGACCATCACCGCGTTCCTTTCCTCAGTTAGGGTCAACCGCATCTCTAGAAGTTGTGCTTCTCGGTCGGCATCATCCTCTGTTTTATCTAGAACATTAGGAATTAGACTCAGAAATCTTGCTTGCTATTTATATGTGTGTCCTGAGTACAGCCTAGATGTGCCTGTATTTCAGTTATTAGTTGATGAGTGCTCACCGGCAACAAAACACTAACTCAGAGCCAGAGGGGTCAGGTGGGCTCCCGCAGAGGGGCCGTCCTCAGTTCACGGAAGACCCACAGTGGGACAGCACAGGAGTGACCTGGTCCAGTGTCAGACAACCCGAGCACTTTGGACAAGAAACAGTGACACCTTCCTGCAAGTTATTTTTGAGGGACAGCGTTTGTTTCGTGCACGGTATTTTCTCTCTCTTTGCTCAGGGGTGGGGAGGACGCGGGAGCCCACACCAAGACATTATTACAACAGGATTAATGTGGAGTAACACTCGTGTGCTCTTGCCATCCCCACCTCTGATGTGCTCACCTGGCTCTAATTTATGTGGCTACAAATGGGGATTAATTAATTATGCACTGATTTGGGGGACAGGGAAATATTCGAATTGTTTTTCCTACCACGTTTACTGACAAGCTTTTGTAGCTGTTGATCCAAGTACTCCTGACGTTTTGTTAACGCATTTAGCCATTTTCTACGAAGTCTCTCTAAATCTCGATCCTGGAAGAAAACAAGGGAAATCAAATTCAACACAATGTCCAGATAACATATCTGGAACTGGTGCTCCATCCTGCCTTACCCTAATAAGCTCTGAAATGTAAAGCATTCTGCAATGATTGTTTCATTGCCACCGCCAGTTAACTCCACCCACAATTCAAAACAGCTACTCTGAGTCCAAAGCATCATTTTCTAGAGTGAGACTGTTTCTGAAAAGGCATCTCTGGTATCCAGAACCAGAGGTATTTCTAACAGCTCAGGGGTAGAATCCAAGTACTTGAAACAAAAATCTTCTAAAAGGTCTCTTTGCTGGAAAGAAGTCACGAATAGCACTCACTAGGCTTCAAACTGATACGCCTTAGAGCAATCAGAAGAACGCTTTGAATTTCATAGCTATTGCCTTCTACATGTTTCACTAGGCTCTTGAGGATAACATGGAAATGCTTCTCTCCTCTCCCTTGGTTTTGCACATCTGGGGGGAAAGCGGTGGGGGGCGAGGGGGTCGGCACTGTCATCAACAGACTAACCACTCTACCAGTCAACACGCCGCTCCCCTCATTTCCTTTCCTAACCAGGTTAGGCGACTGGGTAGGTCCGTGGAATGCTGCAGATGCTGCGTCTGGACTTCGCCAGGGCACTTACCCAAATAGCCTCTGACATTCTTGTGGACAAGATGGAGACACGTGCAACGCATCTACCAGAGTGAAGCCACAGAGGACTCAAACACCACATCCAAAGAATAGCGACTCACATCGGCTTAGAGGAGGTCTCTGTGGTTGTGCCACAGGACTCCGCACTGAGCCCCAGCCGATGCCCTGTTTTTATCAGGGAGACTTGTAGGAAGGCAGACGTTTCTATCAAATTAGAATGATGCAAAACCAGGAGAGTGACTACACAGGATGACATAATCAGGCTCCAAAGAGCCCTGACAGTCCTAAGCGATGACTAACAAGATGAAACTTCACAGACATAAACAAAACCTTGCAGGAGGCTAGGACAAGAAAAGGGAAAAAAATTTTAAATCGCGAACCCTGGATGATTCCAGGAAGCGGGGAAGGAAGATTTGGCTTCAAACACGCAAAATTCCTAGGGCTTGACTGAAGCCCGGAATGAGACCACTGGGACAGGGGCAGTGGGTGGGTGACTCCACAGGAGGACAGAAAAAGTCCAGGGAAGAGGATCTGGAGAAACGGACCTTCAGGGAATCTGGAGGGGGAGCTCCGGGTTCCACAGAGTCACAGACGATTTCCCACTCATGACACATCTTACTTCATAGTTTAGGAAACAATACTCATTGCTCCCTGTTCTGTTTTACTTTTTTTTTTTTATTTTTAAATAAAGCAGTACTTGAATTAAAATGAATTGTTTAGTTATTAAGCAACAGTATGGCAAGATCCAGGAATGTGTAATTATGTCTTTAACCAAGCTTATTTGATGAGCTTAACAGGTGCTAAATTACCTGGTAGCTGTCCATGTCCTCCTCTTCCTCCTAAAAGGAAAAAACATATTATGTAGAACCAAAATAATTATTTATCCAAAAGTCAGGCTATGCTAAACCACCTGAATCCTCCCCCACAGTTTATATTTTCTAATTTAATTATATACTATGTCATCTCCCACCTACCCTCACCCCTAGTTTTACAGTTGTCAGGAAGTTGGAGTAAAACCTTCAGTTTCTCATAGCGAAGTGAAGAACACTCATTTGACCTTTTCAGGCACCGGGACAATGCTTTCCCTGCTGGGTTTATAGTCCCACTCACCAGGGAAAATCAAACACCTGCTGGCAGATAGTTTTTACAAGCCAGTAGGGGGTTTCTGCAGAGGGCGGGGGCCCTGTGGAGGAGTTAATCACCATTAGGCACCGTGGGGCCTGTGGAGGCTGAGAAGTTTTAACCCTCAGCTTGCTGTGCACACGAGGGCAAAACCATTAAAGGTCTGGTACAGTGATTCCAAAAAAAAATTCAATACACTAAAAAAAAAAAAAAAAAAAAAAACAAAGGAAAACAGATATACTGAAAGAACTGATCACAGGAGGCAGTTTTCATACAGGTTGCAAAAGACACTCTGGTCTGGTTTTGTCTTTCAACATGAAGGTTTCTATGCCTATAGAAACTTACATGGAAGGTCTCGTGGGTTTTGGGGGACCTGAGCGGTCTAACTTTGACACATCCGATGCCAACAGACAATACACATTCTTCCATCAGTGGTAACGTCCCGGATTCCTGCACAGACTTCACTTCCACTTGAACCCGCCGGGACTGCCCCTGGATCACACACAATTTTAAGAGTCTTAAATTCTGTTTCTTGGTTTTCAAAATAATTGGTTTAGAGAGCCCCCTACAGGCTGATGTTGAGAAAAACATTTAACTTTGGAGACACCATCTCACCGTATCTTGTAATGTTCAAGTACTAAAACACAAATTAAAAAACCAGAAAAAATTATTTTCCCTTTAAGCAAGACGAAAAATAGAATAAATGTATGGTTTTCATATTTTTCAATAAAAAGAAGCACTAAAATAAAACATTCTAACAAAGGAAAGCCAATGAAAGCTGGCCAATGAAGTTCAACTTATGATAATTAAACAAATACAAATTAAAACAAGCATGATACACCTTTATTTTCACTTCCTAAACCAGTAATAATCTTTTAAAAGGGCAATTTCCAATACTGCTCTATGTTTATGAAACAAGCAATTTCATACATGGTAGGTGGGGATTTAAATTGGTGCAAGCTTTCTGCAGGGCAATGTGACTTAAAACAAAAGTATCCTTTGACCCAGCAATTCAAATTCTAGGGATCTGTTCCAATCATGCATATATATATAAAGAATCTTAAAGTACTGTTAGGAATAACAAAAAATCAGATAAAAATTAAATGAATACTGATAACTTCAGGCCAGGCTTGGTGGCTCACGCCTGTAATCCTAGCACTTTGGAGGCCAAAGTGGAAGGATCTCTTCAGGCCAGGAGTTCGAGACCATCCTGAGTAAGAGTGAGACCTGGTCACTACAAAAAACACAAAAAATTAGACGGGCATGGTGGTACACACCTATAGTCCTGTCAGGTAGATAGCGAGGGTCTCCAGCTCTTCTAGGGACAAGGGTGCCCTGCTTTGAGCAATTGCCCCACCTGGGAAGAAGGATAAGGGCGGGCACTCGTTCTGGCGTTTTCCCACCTTCAATCCTATCCCAAGCAACTGCTACACCTGGAGGAGGGGGGACTGCTTTACCTATCTGGGAATTCCCCCGCCTAGGCATAAAAGGATTTGGAAAGTGACCTAGAGTAACCTAAGGCTAATTATTATGTATTAGCTTAAATCTACACTGTGGTTCATTCTCCGGCCAGGTAGGGCTTTCAGAGGAGGAGCTCACAGACACAACCTTGAGAACACCTGTTAATCATCTGGTAACATCCCACACCTCCCAAAAGCCCTTTCCCCAGAACAGGCTGATAAAAGGGAACAACTCGAGAATTCCCAGAGAGTCAGTAAGTCAGTCTGTCTCCACTCATGGAGACCGACCTGTTTCGTTTTATAATAAAAAGCTACTTGTGTGAAACTGCTTCCTGCTTGTGCTCACTCCATTGCACTGGCCCTGCTTGGGATTTTTTTTTCCAAGCAGGGAGCCAAAGAAGTAGGATAACAGTCCGCCAAGAGGCCGGCCCTGACACTGTGGTGTGTCTGGTCATTCTTTGGCTAAGAGCACACCAAGAACAGACAGCAGACTGCTGCCCTGACAGTCCCAGCTACTTGGGAGGCTGAGGCAGGAGGATCACTTGAGCCCAGGAGTTTGAGGTTGCTGTGAGCTAGGCTGACACCACTGTACTCTAGCCCAGGAGATAGAGTGAGACCCTGTCTCAAAAAAAAAAAAAGTATATTGATAACATTAAACTATGGCATGTATAATGAACACTATATAGCTAAAATACTGCTGTAGAAAAACATGACGTATTAAAGAAAAAATTACCGAAGTCAATATATACAGTGTGATCTACTTTAAAAAATAAGCAATCAGAGTTAGAAGTAAGAAAGATTATTGGAATCACTGCCCTAATCCCAAAATAAAAATAATTTTAAACTAAACTGGAAAATGAAGAACTGATAAGAAACTGTTCCTTCTTAAACATGTTTTCAGTATAAATACTATGTGACTTGGTACATATACAATGAAATAATATTTTAAAAGAGGATTCCCAGTATTCCCAAATGACTGACTTCAAAGTTGGTTTATAAATTTTAGGAATGTAAAATAGCATTTGAAAAATGCAATTTGAATATTCAATTTCAAGTCAATTTCTCTTGCCCTCCTCCATCAGATTTTAGTTCCCACGAGCTTTGCATAATCAGGAAAATCAAGTTAGGCAATCACTGACCCTATCAAGCTGCATTTGAATGGATGGGATACAGATGTCTTCTGATTTAACATTTCTCATGGACTATGCATCAGAAATTTTGTGGGAAAAATTCCTCAGAAAACATTTAATAGTCCAAAATGGTTTTGTCATTTCAATTAGCTACCTTTTATTTTGCCTCAGGCAGAAAAAGACCTATTCTGAACGTGTGTCTAAAAGTGAAGGGTGAAGTATGCACTTTAAGGGAAGATTCATGATCAGGAGAGGGCAGATAAGGGGGAAAAAGGGCCCAGAATAGCTTCTGCTCCACAGAAAAGCTTTGAAAGGTATGAACTTCAACTATTAGACTGAACTTCTAGTAACTGCTGATATTTGACCATTTGTTCCTACAAAAATAGCAGTTTTCATATGGCTATGGCTAAACCTAAACGGTTGTCCTCTGTTGCTTTCCTGTTCAAGAACAATACATCCTAATTTTCAAACACATTAAACTCCAATGAGCCTAGCGTTTGAGGCCATCTGAGCTGGCTGCCACAAGCTCCTGCAACCTCATCTTCCTGCTGTCCAAGCTCTTCCTACACGACTTTCTACCCAAATGGACCTAAATTTCAGCCTCTGTGTCTTGCCATTTACAGAGGAAAAACCTTTCCAGACCCTACATGATTTTTCTGGCATCCAAGTGAAGATGCACATCCCTCAAAATATCCTTTCCTGGTAAACCCAATATTTTCTTTGAACATTTTTAATAACAGGTGTCAGAAGTATAAATACTTAAATATACAATTTACACTAAACCATAGAAAATTATCTGGTCTTGTCTTCTAGTAGATGAATTTCTAAGGCATCCAAGAAGATATATATATATTTTTAACAGATGCCCAGAAAAAGATGTTGTTCACACCCTCAAGAATTCTATTTTATGTATACATCACATGCTTTAATTTAAATTATCTCCCTTTGCTTTTAGTTCCTTGCCTATACGTAAATGCATTTGGTAAAGTTCATTTGCTGGGGTTAGAGAACAAGTCTTTATCATCCTCCTCCTAAAACATTCAAAAATGTAAATATTTAAGCAAATGTTCTTTTTCATCTTTTTTCATATTTTGCTTTGAATGCTTTCTACATTCATTTTAGAGCTACTCTAATATTTTACTATTGTTTTAAAAGTATAGAAACTCTCATAGGATATAACAGTCTCCTAAACACTGGAGTAATGTAAAGAATAGCAAAAAGAATATATTCAAATCTTACATACAAATTAACATCCCCGTCTCATTGTCAGTTAGCCTGGCAGACTGACAGATCACAACGTGCCTGGGTGAGCTCAGGGACCGCTTTCTCTTATTTCTCTGCTGCACGGATTCTGCCATGTGTTCATTATCTACCCAGCTGCGGTTTAACACCTCCCATGGATCAAGCACTGTGCTTTAAACACGCATTTCCCTTCATCCTCACACTAATCCTGTAAAGCTGGTGTTACCACCATCTCCATGTGGTGGGTGAAGGGGTGCGGTCCCTGAACTTGCTCAGGGATCTACAGCTAGGACACAGGAGAGCCACAACTGAGCCCAAGCCCGTTAGACTGAATGCTTATTCTCTTCGCCATGTCACGTGGCTTCTCCTTGTCTTCACGGACGTTCTAATGCTACTTCATATGTTTGTTTTATGTCCTACAAATCAATTCTAAGTTTCCCTTTAGAGCGTATCTGTTTCTTACCTAACCCTAACAGAAGCTTATTTTAAAATATTATAAATAGCAATATTTGTGACAATGAAAGAAAGTACACATGAAGTAGGAGACAATTTTAATACAAGAAATGGACTTGGCCAGTCTAATCGTTTTTTCTGCTAAACTGAAGGCAGCAGTAAGCTTTCTGGCACCAAAGAATCTAATACGAACGTTCACAATCGTGTTACCTGCCGGAGCTGGAAGATTCCTCCTGTTGGGACGTCCTTTGCAGAAATCACTTCTACAGGGCAGTATTCACCGTTCTCATTCTGTTCCAAGATTTGAACCCAGAATTCCAATTTCCTGGTGACTTCACTCCATCTAGGAAATAGTTGAAGTTCTTGGAAAATCACACATTTCAATTTCAACACAGTCAGCTTGGGACCCTCTGCCTAAGAATTAACAATGAAAATGACCTCCAGATAGAGTAACTCGGTAGAGCGATCTGCACTCCGACCAGTAACGTAAAAGTACATGCTGGCAAATGTAATGAACAGCAAAGTTAAACTAAGTATCAGAGCTAGAAATGGCTCCTTTATTTTATTAAAAAAGAAATAATGACAAATCTATTTCTAAGTGATTACTCAAAACGTGGGACATTCTAACCAGATGCACAGCAGCAAGTGACGGATTATCTCGTCATGCACAGATAAAGGCGGTGCCGTACACATGTCAGCAACTCGCCAGGTATCCTTTCTCAGGTCAATGAGAGAAGCAAGGAAAAAAAGTCCCACTTTCTAATTTAGTACTTGCTAAAACTCTCTAAATGCAGAAAAAGTAAAAAGAAAATCTGGTTGTTATCTCTAAGTAGATGAAAAGCACACATGCGATTTCAGTGACTCCCTTTTAACTTCCTATCACGTCAACAAGCAAGCCCACCGCTCTCCATCACGGATGCCGCCCACACAGAACTGTGAGCGGAAGACAAAGTAACGTGACCCCAAGAGTAGATCCTGATCCCCCCTCTCCACGGCTGATTAGAAGCCATTCATAACGGTAAGTGACCATTCTCCGAAACTCATTTCACTGTTTCTTCTTAAACAGCTACATATTCCATCTTCTTCCGTCAGTCCTCAGGGTTCCCTGCCCTAAGGATGTGTAACTGTGTGATTCACGCCCTGGAGTCACTGCCATCCGTCCCTGGAACACTGGCAACACTCAGGAAATTAGCAGCAATTTTTAAAAATTATAAATGGGACCAGATGAACATCTAAAATTCACCTGTCCCGAAGACTCCGTGTTTTTGCCTGGATGATTCCCAAGTCCCACAGGGCCGGGTTTTTGCGTGGGTCATTCATTTTATGTCCATATACTTCAATTGCCAGCGCTCCCTCTGAGAGATGCTCAATGAAGTCTTCAGTGATGTTAACAGAAAACTCCTGAAACACAACAGCTCATTACATGACAGCAAACACTTTCTGGTAAACTTACGATGACCTACACCAGACAACACATACTTAATTATATCATGGGGAAGAGAAACAGAAAACAGAATGTTTTAGTTACAGAGCATTCATCTAAACACCCATGAGTGCTCAGATGGCCTGAGCTTTTTGACTTTAAAAATAACTATAATTCTGAACTTTTAAAACTCTTCGCCTTGAAAGTCTGGTATGTGAGACCAATATTGCATTCTATTTTCTTAGCAATATTTTGGGAGCTACGTTTAAAAGTATAGTTATATTAAGTATACAGCAATGATCCATAATGTCTTGGTGGAAAAGTTATCACGTGCAAGAAGGCGGCAGTGGGTAGAAAAAAGATTTTCCCCACTTTTTAGAAAATTAACTGTCTCTAATAATAGGA